>CATIWM010131887.1:0-21857 GCA_949671775.1 Mallotus repandus | reverse complement strand
TGATCCCCCACCTTTCTCATATTACTCAGTGTGGATAACTTTAAAGGGTCCTTTGGATACTCATACTCATATTAGAGCATTGGAGTAGATAGAGCTTATGCAAACATAATACACTTCAAAGCAAACTCTAAACAATTTATTGAGTGAGTACGTTTTACGCTCCATCTCACTTTTTGTTTATTTTTATTATTTTATTTTATGGTTCCAAAACATGCAAGAATCTACCAACATAGGCTAGACTTTAATCTTTACTTACAATCATCTTTCTACAATACCAAAAATCTAAGTTCAATCACTCAATAAGAAAGTAAGCATTAAGTTAATTAAAGTTCAAAATTCCTTAACCACAGTTTGTTCCTCCAGCTTAACAACTTAAAAAAATAAAGCATTTATAGGAGATTATTGCACTTTTTCAAGGAAGCAATCACATAATGAACCTCACTCATCATATGAATGAGTGCAAATTCTCGAGTGTTAAGCAAATGAATCCTAAAATCAATCTATATGCTAAAAAAATTAAAATAAAATTAGAATAAAAATAAAAATTAAATATGCATGATATGCATGGCTATTTTTTTAATTAACTGCAAATGTTTTAAATATGAAAGAAAATAAACATAAATTAAAATGCAAAAGAAATTAACTCCCCTTTAATGAAATTCAGTTGATGGAGTTAAAGATAGCATAAAGACACTCGCAACCTTGATAGCTTTCCTTATCTTCTCTAATTGTTATGTTTGATATTTGACAGTTCCTTGAAATTCCAAGTGTGCCTCATACAAATTTGCATTAATGCTCAACTCCATTCTCTCTTAAATAGTCTTGGAATTTTGCCCATTAAAATTCTCTTCTTCCGTTTTCTTCCTCTTAGTCCATTCTTCACTCTCTTCATTATGTGAAGATAAAGAATTCTTTTGCCTCAATGCATATTGGCACATTAGGTTACAACTCCTAGCGTTTGTCTCTTGCAATGTCATCCAATCTATTATGACTTCGACTTTGATAAGGGCCTTGCCATTTAGTGCTCCAGTTTTGTATCTTCCAAAACTACATGTGTCAAGATCTCTATTTGTAAAGTACATTGTCAATCCCTTGACTATATGTCCCATTGAGATAGCCGCCTTTCTTGATTGCACTACATGACTCAGAGTTTGGAAAACAAAGTGTTTACTCGAAACTCGAGTGTTATAATATAAGTACCATGCATGAATAATTCACTCATTGTTACCCTAGAAATATCTTGTCTTCCAAAAATATTATATGCCATGAATTTATGCATTATTAGCAATGAATGGTCTTGAATGAATCCACTAGTCATACCTTCTCCTATACCAAAAGTCTCATTCTTTGTAATTACTTTCCAAAATCCTTTAGCATTAAAATCATTAGGAGGATGACATATCCTCCCTTAAGAAATCCAAATATTTTCGACATGATAGCATGATCAAATCTATATTCCTTACCAAAGAATCTACATGCATAAATTTGTTCCTTTTTGTCAATTATTTTGAATGTACTGAAAAATTCAATAGTAAGTTTATAAAATGTATCATATTTTAGAGTAGCAAATTTTGTCCAACCTATTTGATCACACCAAAGTTGAATATCTGCTTCAAGTTCAACATCAAAATAAAAAAATCTAGGATGCTTAAACTCACGCTTTCAAAGAGAAAGAAAATTTTCACCTTCTTTCGAATGGATGGGAAAGAAAGCATCGAATCTTGTTGTCAAATCATGAATTCTTGCACTTCTTTGCATGTTATTCTCATACCCCCCCCCCCCCCCCCAAATGATTGCTTCTTCTTCTTCTTAAAAGACATGTTTAGAAATTTTTCTACAAGAAGAATTCTTAGAGCAAATAATTGAAAAAAAGAGTTTAAGAAGAATAATATTAATATGAATGCTTCCTCCTATAGGATTTCAGAAGTAAACATAGATACCATTTAACCTTCGGGATTCCTAAAAATTTAAGGAAAATAAATAAAAATAAAAACCCTAATTTGAAAAAGGAAAAATTAAATTGTCAAAATAAAAATTCATGTTTACTTGATATTAAAGAGGAAATAAAGTTACAAAGGAAAATATTGTTAATTAAATTATTTAGGAAATATATAAACCTACTATCATTAGGAAAAGAAATAAAATTTTTAGTTTTTTGAAAAATTATTGAAAATTGAAAATTTTATTAAAAATAAATCCCTCCCTCACACTTAGAATCAACATTGTCCTCAATGTTGTGAGGTTAAAAGGAAAAAGGCCATAGAAAATCAAAATTTTAAAGAAATCAAGTTAGCATGTACTGTGTTTAGGTCGACACAGTTATGTCTGAGCCTCGTTCTGCAGAATTTCAAGGCGACACAACTGTGTTGAATTTTGACACAACTGTCTTATCTGCAGAATTTTTGCTATAGATTGACAATATGCAATATTTACTTATAAAAATCTTATATTTTCAATTCAATCATGCACACAAGTTCATTTTGACATGTTTAAATAACTGCAACTTGATTTAACTATAAATAACCACATTTTAGCCTAATGCATATTTTCTCAAATTAACATTGTCATTCAACACAAATTATAATTTGAATATGATTAAACATGCAAACAACTGAAATTAAAATTTAAAATTATCATTACAAACCAAACATAGATAGCAACATAAACATAAAATCAAAATATCAAAACAAACATTCCAAATTTTAAACAACCCAAAATTGAAAATATTGAAATATTTGAAACTTCAAAACACAAAACAATAAAAGAGTTCATGCATTCAAAATGGAAAACATCTTTGTCTTCAATTAATCATCATTCAGGAGGTATGGATGGGTCTTGTGGAGGCTCGAAGTCTTGACCTTGGAAATACGCCATGAGATTGCGATTAAGCACTTTAACCTCATTTGTCAAACTCTCCAAATTGATGTCTAAAGCTCCAACTTGCAATTCCAAATTGTCAATTCTTTCTGCCATCCCTTCTATTGTTATTTCTTCAACCTCCTCTCCTCTTCTTGACCCTCCATTGGCTCTTGTCCTTAAGCTTGTACATGTGCTTGCTCTGTAACTCTTCTCACCAACCTCCAATTGCCATTCATATGTTCAATCAGGCCCATGGACTCCATCATAGGAAGGCCTATCATATCGGTTCCCTTTACCTTGTCATATTTTTATATTGACAAATTAAATCTATAGTATTCGATAATTGATGTCACTATCCCTCCAATCTTGATCGTAGAGGAGTATCTAGTTGCAATATCTTTCAATTTAAGAGCAATAACATGGCATATATCAAGCTTAATATTATTTACCATGCAAAATAGAATTGTCAATTCAATCCTTATTACCACCGCATCACCCTCCTTCCTTCCAAAAATGGTATGAGCTAATAATTTATGAACATATCTAAGCGCATGGGAAAGGACTTTTTATTCCTTAGCAGATTTAGGCTCATAAAGCACCTCTCTTTGCTCTGTAATCTCTCTCCAAATCTCATCCTATTAAATTCTATGTGTGTGGTGTGACCACTAGAAAAATCAAACACTTTATTCAATTCAAACATGCACATATCAAAATTCCTATTCCCCAACCTGAAGAATAATTTATGGGTCTCACAAGTCACTCTAGCATATGTAAGATAGGTTTTCATCATTAATTGCTCCCAACCCATTCTTTGGTTGAATTTTCCTTTGCCTAACATCTTCATGCCTTTTTCTATGAACTTCATTTGTGAATTGCATGTTTATTGGATATGGAATCACCTCTCTTTCTTCTTCTTCTTGAGTTTGCAGATTTGCCGAGTTTCCTCCATATCTTGTTCATGCTCTTTTCAAAGGAGGACTAGCCTTCTTTGAAGCCTAACTCTTTGGTCTCATCTTGGAATGGAGAGAATTCTTGTTTTGCCTAGGTTTTGAATAGGGGGCTGGGGTTTCTAATCTTGTTAATGTTTCAAATGCTGTTATAATGAATTTATAAGGAAATTCGGGTTAAATCAATTAAGGAAACTGAAAAGGTTTATAAAAAAAAAAGTTTAAAAGGGTGCAATCACGTGACACAACTGTGTCGAATTTCACGTAAAAATTAAAAAATCAATGACACAGTTGTGTCATTTAATAGACATAGTTGTTCCTGATTTGCGAATTCGAACAGAATCACTCACTTGCTTAACACGAATGTGTCTGATTGAAAGAAATATTTTTGTTAGCAGTGCGACACGACTGTGTCACATAAGTGACACAACTGTGTCTAATTCCTGAATGATTTTTCTATTTCTTTCTAGAAAACCTTAAATTAAATAATCTTTCAATCAATCATTCACAAATTGTAATTCCATGTATGCACAATAATAAAAAATCCATGTCAATAGACGCATAACATGTCACAAAGGAAATTCACATCTTGATTGCATAATTAACAAAATTAATAAAACTTATAGCCCTTTTTTTTATAGCTTTTGTTGATCCCTTTCTTTTTCTTTTAACTTGATTGTATTACGACATCATGTTTCCCTGTAAAATAGCATGAACTAATAAAAATTAAAGAAATGAAAATATTTTAATAAAGGAAAAATAATAAAATTAGAAATAAAGACTAAGTTATAGAGCTTGGTTGAGCCCCCAAGAAGCAGTTGTTTATTAAGGTCGTTAGCTTGACCATGGTTTGAGTCATGCATTAGTGTCTGTCAAGTAGGCAACTTGATGGAATGCATCAATTTTGCCCCATGGTATTTCTTTATTCTCTGACCATTAACCTTAAACTTATCTCCTGAAGCATTTATTAATTCAACAATCCCTGATGGAAAAGTTTAAATTACTTCAAAAGGTCCCGACCATCTCATCTTTAATTTTTCGGGAAACAACCTTAATCTAGAGTTATAAAGTAGAACTTGTTCTCCTACTTCAAAATGCTTTTGTCGGATGATTGCATCATACCACTTCTTGGTCTTTTCTTTATAAGTTTTTGAACTCTCATAAGCATTTTATCTAATCTCATCAAGTTCATTTGGTTGTAACATTCTCTTTTCTGCTGCCTTCTTGAAGTCATAATGTAAAGTTTTGATTGCCCAGTAAGCTTTAAGTTTAAGTTCCACCGGAAGATGACATGCCTTTTCATACACCAATCTAAAAGGAGACATCCCTATAGCCCACAAAGCATCATCCAGCTTCATAGACCAGTCTTTTCTTGACTTGATCATTGTTCTTTCTAAAATCTTCTTTAATTCTCGATTACTGACTTCAACCTGTCCACTTGTTTGTGGATGATATAGAGTTGGTATTTTATGTTTCATACCATATCTAGCTAATAGGATTTCCATATTCTTGTTACAAAAATGAGTACCTCCATTACTAATAATTGATATGGGCATGCTAAACCTAGCAAAAAGTTTTTAAGGAATTTACACACCACTCTTGCATCATTAGTATTGCAAGCTTATGCTTTAACCCATTTTGAAACATAAGCAACACATACTAATATATATTTGTTACCTCTAGAGGATGGAAATGGTCCCATGAAGTCAATGCCCCAAACATTAAAGATTTCAACTTCTAGAATATTTGTTTGTAGCATTTCATCCCTCTTGGTCATATTTCCACTTCTTTCACATATATCACGTGCTTGAACAAACCTTTTTACATCTTGAAAAATTGTTGGCTAATAGAACCCACTCTCTAATACTTTAGAAGTTGTCCATTGATATTCATAATGACCTCCACAATTCAATCCATGACAATGTTTTAAAATTGGTTGAATGTCTTCATTAGGCAAACATCTTCTCATCATACCATCACTGCACAACTTCCATAAAAATGGTTCTTCCAAAAAATAAGCTCTCATAATGTAGATAAGCTTCTTTCTTTGTTGATTAGTTAATCCTAAAGGTAGCTTACCTACATCTAAGAAATTTGCAATGTCTGCAAACCATGGAGTGTTTATGATCCTCATAACAAACAACATCTCATTTGGAAATAATTCTTTGATTGGTTCTATGTTCTTTCCTATGTCATCATCTAACTCTAATCTTGATAAATGATATGCCACTACATTTTCTGATCCCTTTTTTATCTTTAATCTTTATATCAAATTTTTGTAACAATAAAACCCATATAATAAGTCAAGGTTTAACATCTTTATTTGCTAATATATATTTTAAAGCTGAATGATCTGTGTAAACCAATACTTTTTACCCAAAGAGATATGATCTAAATTTATCAAATGCAAATACTACTGCTAACATCTCCTTTTTTGTGGTAACATAGTTTAACTAAGCATCTGTAAGTGTTCTACTTGAATAATACATAACGTGCAACTTCTTATTCTTTCTCTACCCAAGCACAACTCCTATATCATGATCACTGGCATCACATATCAATTCAAAAGGTAAATTCCAATCTGGTGCCACTACTGTCGGTGCTGAAACTAGTGCTCTTTTTAGCCTGTCAAAAGCAATTTTACATTCATCAGTAAATATAAATGGTGCATCTTTTTCAAGTAACTTACATAGAGGTTTTGAGATTTTTAAGAAATCTTTGATAAAGCATTTGTAAAAACCTGCATGTGCCAAAAAGCTTCTCACACCTTTAACGTTAGTTGGATAATGCAATTTTTCTATAATATCAATTTTTGCTTTATCAACCACTATTCCTCCATTTGGAATTTTATGACCTAATACAATGCCTTTTTCTACCATGAAATGAAATTTTTTACAGTTTAAAACTAAATTTGTACTTTCACATCTTTCAAGAACTTTATCCAAATTCACAAGACAATGGTTAAAAGAATTACCATAAACAGAAAAATCATCTATAAATACTTCCATTATCTTTTTAACTAAATCAGTAAAAATAGCCATCATGCATCTTTGAAATGTAGCTGGCACATTACATAAACAAAAAGGCATTCTCCTATATGTAAAAGTTCCATAAGGACTAGTAAATGTTATTTTATGTTGATCTTCAGGAGCTATTGCTATTTGATTATAACCTGAGTAACCGTCTAAAAAATAATAAAAAACATGTCCTGAAATTCTTTCTAACATTTGATCAATAAATGGAAGTGGAAAGTGATCTTTTCTAGTAGCTTTATTAAGTTCTCTATAGTCTATGCACACTCTCCATCTACTAACTACTCTAGTAGGAATTAGTTCTCCCCTCTAATATGGTCATCCCTCCCTTTTTAGGTACACATTGTACAGGACTAACCCATGAACTATCTGAAATAAGATAAATAATTCTTGCATCTAAAAGGTTAAGAACCTCTTTCTTAACCACTTCTTGCATATTAGGATTTAATCTTCTCTATCTTTCTATTATAGTTTTATGATTGTCCTCCATTAATATTTTGTGCATGCAATATAATCGACTAATTCCCTTAATATCTGAAATTAGCCAACCTAGAGCTTTTATCAGTTTCTTTAATAATTCTGCTAATACTTCCTCTTGTTCTTTAGTAAGTTTTGATGAAATAATTACTGGAAATGTTTCATTCTCACCTAGAAATGTGTATCTCAAATGTGAAGGTAATGGTTTTATATTCAAACTAGGTGGTTTAACTATTGAAGGTGGTGTAGGTTCAATATTTTTAGGTAATGCATGATGAATAAATGATTCTTTCTATTGAATAGATTTATCAAATTCATGAGAGTCAACATGTAAGCACTTTTCAATATCTTCTAATTCACATGATTTTGCTAACCTCCATCGTTGGACTTCATTAACATAATCATCAATCACATCGACTCTCATACAATTATCAAAGTCAGAAGGATGTTTCATACCTTGATACATATTGAACTTACATCTTTCTTCACAAACTTTTAATGTAAGAGATCCTTCATAAACATCTATTATAGCTTTAGCAGTATACATAAAAGGCATACCTAATATTAAAGGTACCTCTTCATCTTGTTCAAAATGAAGGTCATGGATTTCTCAACTAAGCCTTTATAAGAAATGTGTTATAGTTGCCTCATAATCCTACACAACATTAGCCCTAATCATTACAATCTATATCTTCTTATAGTATTCTTCCATTCGCTTAGAACCTTGCACTAAATTTTTAAGCGACTCTATAAATCACGATAATGATAGGAATGAATAAAGCTTTTTTTGCATGATTTGTTGAATCACCTTCCTTATTTGGATTGGCTTCTTAAAGATATGCATCATTGATGCAAGTAATCAATCTTACCAAATCATAGCATAGTTCATGAATTCGATGGTTGCCAACTTTATATTTTTCTCCGCGGAGTAGTTATGATAGTAAAAAACTAGCTTCACTTTATGCTCCTATTTTAAATATGCATCTAGATCATTCTTTTTTTTTTACCAAAGGGGGGGGGGAGATGGGTCTCGAACCTGAGACACTGAGGTGTCCTCACCAATCTTGCCAATAGGCCAAGACCGAGGGGACTACATCTAGATCATTCTTTCTTGGAAAGGAAGTTTCTTTATTTTTATGCTCCCTAAATTTTAATCCACTATTAGTTCATTTTTCGTAAACCTTCCTCTCCTTGCTCCTCTTAATGGAGCTTGTCTTGCCTTAAACCATCCCAAATTGTTGTCAATATCTTCCTTAAAGTTCTCCTCTTATCTTTAGCTTGTTTGGTAGTTTATAGATTGCCTCGTTTGGATCTCCCTACCATAACATTTCTCTTATCAACTTAGGCCTTTTAACTACTACATAACATCTCCATTTTCTTTACCCCAATAACTATTTGCTCATATTAGCCACTATACTCTCGAACCTTTGATCTTATGATCCTTATGACATGTCTGAAAGCTTTTAAACCTTAACACTTCTGAAAGCTTTTAAACCTTAACACACCCTCGAACACTATCCTATCTCAAGGTGTGTTCCATTCTAAAAGCTCTTTAACTTCCAACATGATTGTGTAAGTTGTGATGCTTCTGTGTTACCCTGTGAATGCCTTCCAAACTTAAAAAACTTATTAATTCATATTCAGATGATACAATAATCCTTGATGATGCACCCAAATACACAAGTTATAAAAGTTATAGATACACCCAAATACACAAGTTGATACGGAACCTCCAATAATAAGCGTGAGAACCCCTTTATATATACGGACCCCCAACACATTAACTTGAAAACCCCAATACTCAATTCAACAACAACCCTTAAGAAAAGGCTAGAAATCAGATTGCTTAGATGATCAAAGAATTAGAATAAAGAAAACTTGTTTTTGAATTCCAATTTCGAAACACTCCACAAGAAGGTGATCAATCTACTTGAATGTTCCTTAAAAACATGTATTCTACACAAGAACACAAAGATAAAAGCAAACAGCCTTTAGGTTTCTTAAAACTTCAATTCTGAAATTATCATCCCTCAAGTTACATAAAATAAGGCCTTTATATAGACTTAAAGAAACCCTAAATAAAAACTAATTAAAATCCTAACTAAACAAGAAAAAAAAATCCTTCTTAAATAAGAAAATATAATTCTACCTAAATAAGAAAATATAATACTAATTACATTCGGATTGACAAATGCAGCACATTGTAGCGCACTTTTCACCACGATGAAAGCCGAATTGATGCAAGCCCAAAATATGAAAGTTATAGCCCATGATGTAAGCTTTCAGATGAATCTTAAAACACTCCATTTGGATCTATATTGAGAGAGATATTGCCCATTTACTGTCGTATGTGCAGTCTGCCCAGTTCTGTACGTGACCTGATAATCTTTCATAATTTTAGCCCATGAATAAGAACAAATCAGACCCAACCGTCTGCATCAAAAGTATAGCTCTTTCTCTTATCTTTCTATTCCATCTTGAATCAACTCAATCCGAATTCTTTAGAGAAACTTATAAGAAAAATACTAAAATAGGCTACAAAAAAAAATGAATAAAAAATTAAATCTTGGATCACATGACGATCATATCACAAGTGGTTGAGAACATATAACTACAAATTATTATGAAAAACTGATGGCCTTATTAAATATGTTTTAACAAGTTATATTAACAAGTGATAAACCTTATAATTTGAATAATATTACAATAATTGTTTTTTGAACGATTAGTTTCATTGATCAAAGCCAACATGCGGAAAGGGTAAAGCACCCATATAGAAGACCATCTTCATGATAGATAGTCATAATTTATACTCCTACTTATAGTAGACATAAATGTAAAAGTATATCATTTGACTATCAAAGTAAAAATAAGAACATAATAATTTATTTGGTCTTCTTCTAGCAACCAGATCTACAGGAGAAGCACATCCCCACAGCAGCGATTAGCTCTTCAAGCTCCAACAGTCCAGATTCTTTGCATCTGCAGTATGCTGATCCTTGAATGGGGGGGGGGGGGGGGAGGGTCAAGCTGGGGGCAGGACTGCAAAACCCAAGGAGAGGAGCTTAGCACATCAAACCAGCATATCAGCAGATTAGCAAATATGCTCTTCAAACTCTAGCTCTAGCTCCAGCGATATGAACCCCCTAGCACTAGCAGTATAAGAGAATAGCATCTGCTACAAAATATCCAACATATCAACATATCTATAAGCATATCAAACAAAGCAATGAACACCATTTGAGTAAAAACCCAAAGGGATTTATTAAAGCAAAAAATAAAAAGATTATTGGTATTTGGAAAGATTTTTGGCCAAAAAGGCCAAAAAACCAACCAAAACCAAGAACTAGTGAAGAAGATGAACTAGAGAAAGAAGAGTTTGGTGAGAAGAGAGTGAAATGAGAGTTTTTTTAGGTGATAAGACAGTATGAGAATTGTTTTTAGAACTTAATTATAAATACTGACAAATATTTGAGGACTATAAATATGCTTTTATTTCTTTTTTATTAACACATCATCAATAATTTTATAATTTTAATATGCTATAGAAAAATATGTGCATTCAATAACATGTTTCAAACAAAAATAATATGTAATTCTATTTATCTCAGTATCTTTCAATTTATAAGAGAAATGTGTATTTTATATTGCAAAAGGTAAGAAGAAAATTTATAGACTCCAGTTATTTTTCTTATGTAATAATTAAAATAAGTAAAATGAAAAAAAAATGTTACACAAAATGCACTCAATTCTATTTTTATGTAAAAAAAATATATATTTAGTTTGTGGTGTGCTCTAGGTATCTACTTTCACATATATTTTTATTTTATGTATGATATATTAGTGTTAAAAGTGGTACTAAAATAAAAACAGTAAAAGTTATAAACATAAAGTTGTTGATTTTCAAAATGAGTTTGAGCGCAATTATGCTATTAAATTAGTAAAAGTCTATTGCATCCATAAACTTTTAATACAGAGAAAAAAATATTTTTCATAATAATAATAAAGTGGACTTTTACTAAATAAAATTAAAACTATATCAATATCAATAATTGTAACTAAATAAAAATTGGTATAACTGTATTAATTCTATTTGTATAAATACTGACGAAGAACTCAAAAAATAATATATATTAGTGTTTAAAAATGATATAAAAAAATTTAGGGTTATTTGCAAAAATAATCCTGACTTTTAGGCATTTTTGTAGTTTTAATCACGACATTTGAAACTTGGCAATTTAGGACATAGACTATTCTTTTTTGGCAACTCGAAGCACCAACACAAAATCCAGTAGCCTGGGTCTTACGCGTCTGGTAGCGCTTGGGGACTTAAGCCACATCAGACCCATTTTAATCCACATCAAAACACCTTGTTTAAGGCATACTTGTAGAACCCTAAATACTCAATTGAAAATGGTACGTTTAAACATTGCAATTAAAACATAAGTTAAAAAAAATCAAGGAAGCTTAAATTGAAGACTTTGAAAATGCTAAATCCCAAATCAAGCTCGATACCTACAATGAAGTGTGAAACTTTGTTTTAAGTTGGTTGATTTGAAAACTAAATTGAGCTTGAAAGAGGATTCATTGAAGATTGAAGATAGTTTAAAGGTTGATTTCAGACTGAAGATCCAGAAAGTTAGAGGCAAGATAGTTTTGTTTACTTTTTGAAAATGGGTTTTTGAAAATGACATGAGATGCAATTGAAAATTTTTTTACCTTTATTTTAAAAAAGCAACTTGAAAATGGCATAATGGGGAACAAGTAGGCCATGAAGGTTGTCTGCTTGTGTGATAAGAACCCGCTAGATGACCTGCCCTAGGAACCCTTAATGAATTTTTTATGCATGCCCCAAGAGACTAGAATACAAGTTATGATTGATTAGATTAGAACCCTAAAGAAACTAAGTCTTTAAAATCCTAATCTTGAAGACGCCACAAAGGTTGATCACTCCTTTGATAAGTCAAGAATTCGTATTCTACCAAGAATACAAGAAAGCAAAGCAAACCTTGCTAAATAACTCAATAATATTGATGATAATCACTAAATTCGTTTAACATATTGGTGGCCTTTATATAGGCATGTAATAACTCTAATCCTTAAAGGAAAATGTTTCTTGCTTATTCTTAAAGAATCCTATAAAGGAAATCCTTAACTAAGAAGGATTCCTTCAAAATTAGGTCAAATCTAAAAAAATAGAAAATATAAAAAGTTTCCTATTAATATAGCATTAAATAAGAAGATAAAAAATCCTAATTAAACAAGAAAACAAAATCCTTCTTAAATAAGAAAATGTAATCCTACTCAAATTCGGATTTACATATGCAGCATGTTGTAGCACCCTTTTCACCATGCTTAAGGCCGAACTAATGCAAGTTTAAAAAATAAAATTTATAGTCCTTTATGTAAGCTTTAAGTATCATCTTTAATTACTCCATTTGGATCTATATTGAGTGAGATACAGCCGATTTACTGATGTATATTCGGTTTGCCCAGTTTTGAACACGATCTGATTACCTTTTATAAATTTAACCCATGAATAAGATAGAATTAGACCCAAGTTTCTTCATAAAAATTATAGATCTTTCTCTTAGCTTTCCAACCCATTCAGAATCAACTCAATCTAGCTTCTATAGAGAAACTTATGACTAAACAACTAGAGCTTGCCACCAAAAGATGAATTAATAAGAATTGAATCTAGGATCACATCAGGATCGTATCAGTGTGTGTTATTATTTATGGGGACCATTGAAACCAAGTGAAGATCATGTTTTAAAATATTCAACCAACAGTAACAGTTAGGGTTTGCTTGTTTGTTATTGTATATGGGGACCATGTAAAGCAACAATTGTTCTTTTTAAGGTGAAACAACAGTTAGGGTTTATTTGAAAACAAGTTCCATGGCGTATTCTGTTTACTATCAATAAATGGATTTTTTAAGTAATAAAATAAAATTTTATATAAACAAATATAGGTAGTGGCAAAGATAAATATATTTCTTTATGTTGTTTGGAAATAAAATATTATGGTAGTGGCTAATAATATGTATTTTATTCAGAATGGCAGAGGAATTTTCCATATATTACCACTATGGTGGTAGGTTGATAGAGCTGGGTGGTGATTTGCACTATCTGGGAGGCCACATTAAGCCAAGGCACTATATTAATCTGCACAAAGTAGGGTTTTTGGATTTAAAAGATGACATTAAAGCAATGGGATATGTGAATGCAAAACTGTTTTATAGAATTCCAGGAGTGTCTCTTATCGAGGGGTTAAGAGAAATGCGTGACGATACACAAGTCCTTAAGATGTTGGACTATATCAATGCAGAAAATGATATGATTGAGGTCTATGTTGATGCTACACAGTGTACAGATGCTGAGGTTTATAAAGGAACAAGTGACAAAGAAGCATACAATGTTCCCTAACAGCATACAGAGACTGTTGGTCTAGAAGTGACAATTGAGCAGGTAGTTCATTATACTGGGGCTTTGGAATAGCAAGGTGATGACCATTATGATTTTGAGGCCGATTTGGATTATCAACCAATTGGTGAAAGTGACACTGAGGATAAATTAGAGGCCAATGAATTATCTGATGATGAAGAGTATATCGAGGCTAGACAAAATAGAGCCAAGTTCTGGGAATGTGTCAGTTGACGAAGCTGCAGATAAGTTAGCAAGAAATTCTAGGTTTCAGAATTTAGCTTCCAATAATGTAGATGAAGGAAATAATGAAGACAATGAATAATGTTTGTCTGAATATGCAAAATCTGATGGTGACGTGAATTCAGTAGGGACAAGTGAGGAGGATAATATGGATGAAACTGTGACAAGGTTGAGGAAGAGACAAGTTGTCTATGATCCAAAGTGTGATCATAAAACACTTAAATTATAACTTGGCATGAGGTTTGAGAATTCTCTTCAGTGCAAGGCTGCTATCTAAAAGTGGGCAATTCTAAATGGCCATAATGTGCAAATTATAAGGAGCACTTGTAGATAGTTGAAGGTTAAATGCATTGAGAATTGCCCATGGAGGCTTTATGGCAGTATTATAAATAGTAAGAAGGCATTTGCTATCAAGACATTGAAGAATAAGCATAGATATATTAGAGAATTGAAGAATAGACAAGCAATTTCATCATGGATAGAACAAGAATATATGCACAGGTTTAAGAGGAATCCTAATTAGTCTGTTAAAGATTTAAAGGAGGACTTGCTTGAAAAGTACTGTGTTCAAGTAAATAATTAGAAGTGTTACAGAGCTAAGTGGAAAGCTCTTGAAAATCTTAGAGGATCAACTAATGACCATTATAGCAAACTAAGGTCCTATAAAGCCAAATTGATGCGAGTTGATCCACAAGGAAGATTTGAGTTTCTCCTTGATGATGACTATTCATTGAAAGGATTTTTTATTGGTTTCATTGCACTTCAAAATGGTTTTCTAAAGGGATGTAGGCCAATAGTTGGATTTGATGGTTATTTCTTGAGGACCTTTCTTGGAGGAGCTCTACTGTCTACTGTAGCCAAAGATGGGAACAACCAAATGTTCCCCATCTGTTGGGCTGTTGTTCAATCAGAGAATGAGTTTTTTTGGACCTGGTTTCTCAACTTGTTGATATAGGAGCTGAACATCAAAGATGGACTTGGTTAGAGTTTTATAAGTGACCAACAAAAGGTGAGATGTGATTATCTTTTTCTTCATACCTTAAATTTCTTCATTATGTAACTATTTGCAATAAGTTATTCTACTTTCTGTTAGGGATTAATTAATGTAATTATCAAGTTGGCACCTAATGCAGAGCACCGAAACTATGCAAGATATGTGTACTGTAATTGGAAGAATGAGTTCAAAGGATATACATTGAAGAATATATTTTGGAGGGCAGGAAGAAGCACTTATGAGGCTGCCTTTATAGAAGAACTTGAAGCCATGAAGGATGAGGATCTTGCTACATCAGAAAATGTTATACAAAGAGATCTAACTAAATTTTATAAGTTGCATTTAAGTGAACTTCCTAAATCAGACATTATAGACAATAATGTCTGTGAAACTTTTAATGGGTATTTAGTGAAAGCTAGGGGGAGACCAATTATTGACATGCTTGAGGATATTTGAGAATCTTTGATGGAGAGAATGCATAAGAAATTAAGTGACATGAGTAAGGTGACTGACATCATTTGCCCTAGGATTAGAAGAAAATTAAAGGAAGTCAAATATAATAGCAGATTATGTACAGTCAAACCTGTTGTGGGTGAGAAGTTCCAAGTAGCAATTGGAATTGACAAGTATGTGGTTGATTTGACCACACTAACTTGTAGTTGTAGGACCTAGTAGCTTACAGGAATCCCTTATATGCATGCATGTGCAAGCATTCATTTCATGAATAAGGACAGTGCACATTATGTACATGCATACTACAATGTGGATAACTATATAAGTACTTATGCTATTGGACTGGAACCAATAAATGGGCCTAACATATGGCCCAAAGCTGCTGGAAATCCAATTAAACCTCCCCACTTCATCAAGATGCCTGGTAGGCCAAAATTTAGAAGGAAAAGGGATGCTGATGAAGAACCAAAGAATCAAACAAAGCTTCCAAGGAGTGGACTCCAAATTACGTGCCAAGTTTGTTGTAAAGTTGGTCACAATAAGAGAACCTGCAAAGATAATAACAATACAGGATTTAAAAGACCTGAGAAGTTGCCTATAAGTATTATTTCTGATGTTAATGCTTTGTGGTTGATTTTGAGTATTTATTAAAATTCATTTTGGTATTTGCACAATTAGGTGAAACGAGGAAGACCACTAAAACAAAGACCAGCAGCATCAGTCCCAATGTTTTAGTTATAATCAAGTCAGCCTTACATAAGGGTGCCTTAAGCTAGTGAGAATACCGTTGGACTTTAAGGGCCTAACTTAGGAAGCACCCTTTCACAAGGGCAACCTAGGTCTAAGAGGCAAGGGGCAACAAAGAAATTCTAATTTGAAGATAAATGAGCAAAGACAGGTTATAATGCATTAAAAAATGTTGTTATTGTGTTGAATTTATTCTGCATATGAAAAGTTGGTTTGTGTAATTGACATATTTGTAATCGATTGATGATAATGACAAGCTCGATAAGGATACGGTCTTAGAGTCTTCAAAGACATTGGAAACATTTATGTCAGGGTAAGATTGGTTGCTTGAATAACTTTTGCATTTTTTAGCAATTTGGCAATAAGATGTTGGACTATATGAATGCAAATGCCTACTGAAAAAAGACTTAGGAAAATAATGTATGCAGCAACATCGACATCTAATAATGTAAACTTTGCTCCCAATCGAAGGTTTGGACATGGAAGAGGACAAAATGCAAGATCAAGGGCTATGATGAACTCCTTAGCTTCTAATGTAGTTAATGGACGAGGCATAGAGCATGGATGTGGCATTTTTGTTGAAGGTGCAAGTACTCAAGAGAGCACTGCACAAAAGTAAGCCCCTTAAAACTACAAATGGAACTCACTTTTTTATGTTTTAATGATGATGAAAATGTTATGTTTTGTATTTTGTAGCTACTTCTTATTCAACAATATAACTTAAATAGCACTTGTTCAGAATTTATCAGCATTTGTTCAGAATTTATCATCTATGAATATTACGTATGCTGCTAGGTAGTATAGCACAGTCTGGTCTGTTATCATATGTGACAGTTTAGTTGAATTATAATAACCATATTTTGTTTAATTTTTACTTATAGAGCCTTTTTTTTTGTCTTATGTTCATGCAAAATCCAGGAGTGAAACTTGAATAACATCATAATAGTTCTACATTAATACATCAAAATCCAGATCCAAAATGCTTTCTACATTGATACATTAAGCCTACATCGGCATCTAACATAAAATAACAAACACACAGTGAGGACTATACATCTACTAACATTTAGAATCCGGGCAACATTTGCTTTGTCCCACTAGATGGACGATTAACCAAATACATGACCATAACAGTAGCCATAAGCACCATAATACAAATTTTTAATTTCATCACATCCTGCATCAGCTTCTTATTTTCGGCTGTCATCATCCTGTCTATTCTTTTGTACATTGCAATCCTCCTCTCCATACTTTCATGTACAACATCATATTCCTCTAAGGTTTTCCCAAAGTCAGCATTCTTTTCTTCAAGTTTGCTTTCAGGAAACTTCATATGCTCAGACATCCTCATCTCTATATTAGACAAAATCTTCACCATCTCCTCATATCTATCTCGTTCAGCCTTCATTCGCAAAAAAAAAAAAAAACTTATTTTTGATGGTTTGGAATTTCTTGATCAAGCCACCAAAAGAAGCCACAATCATCATGCTACATTGTAAAACAAATTAATAATCAACACATATAACCATAGATGCTACTGAAATTTCTTCATCTTACATAAATTATCAAATAAAAGCAAGTGAAAACAGTTTTTAAAATCATCATCAATGTTTCTAACCCTTCAAAACGGACACCTATAGAAGCGGCGGCCAGGATTTTGCTCTGTCATATATGTATAGACACTCGCAATAACCTCATGCCCGCATGACCTTCCTGGAATTAAGCTTGAATATGGAATGGTAGAGTGAGATGATCTGCCCCCGATAGATATCTTGCATTAGTGACTGACCTTGAGCTACTACTTGCCATTTTCTATGTAAACCCTAGACAAAGAAGAAGAAGAAGAAGAAGAAGAAGCAATAAGAAGAAGATGAACTATAAGATTTAGGTAAGAAAAAACAAAATGGTCCATTTTTTTTTATGTTAAATGGGATGTTTTGACGTGGATTAAAATGGGTCTGATGTGGCTTAAGTCCCCAAGCACTGCTGGACACGTAAGACCCAGGCTACCGGATTCTGTGTCGGTGCTTTAGATTGCCAAAAAAGAATAATTTATGTCCTAAATTGCCAAACTTCAAATAGCATGATTAAACAGCAAAAATACCTAAAAGTCAAGATTATTTTTGCAAATAACCCAAAAATTTACATCATCTTACTTTTAGTTCTCACATCAATCATATGTTTTGTTTTCTTCTAACTTTATTTTTTATTTTTTAAGTTTTATATTTTTATCATAAACAATATGAAATATAAATAATACCACCTTAATGATGTAACGTTTACCTAACTTGTGAGTCACTTTCATTCCGTATGATGATATGCTCCGTCTTCTTTATACTTTTCAAAGTTTCTATTAAAATTTCTAATTCTTTCACTCTTTTTTCCTTTTAACCATATAGTCGTCCTGCCATTCTTTTGTATGATAGAAATAGTTTCAACATTCACCCAACTCTTTTGTCTCTTTTATTAGCAGATCTTCAAGTGTAATCTTTCCTTTGAAATGAAATTTTATTCAAAAAAAAAAAAAGTGCTACAATTTAGCTTTATGAATAATACTATATTGTCTTGTGGATACAAAAGTTTAAAACTAGAATAAAAAAAATACCCCTTTCAAAAAATTTATGGCTGTACTTTTATTTAAAAATACTTGATTTACTTGTAATAACATTGTCATTTATAATATTTAATTAAAAATAATATGTTCTATAAATTTAAGTCTAAGATTGGACAAAATGAGAATTTTATATTATTTTTTTTGTTAGTATTCATGTATTATTTATTTGTAAGGATCTTATATGATAGTGGAAGTAAAATACATATTTTTAACAGGTAATTTATTTAATGTCTCTTATTTGGGGAACCAAAATGTTGAAAGTATTATTGTACTTCAATAGAATTATTGAATTTTTTTTTTGACACAATAGAATTATTGAATTTGAATAATACATTTTGTTCTTTTATCTTATTACAATGAATTTATGTTTTTATTTTATTCTAAATTAATACTTTTAAAAGCTAATAGAGTTTGATTTTCTAACAATAAATGAGGATAACTAAATGTACTATATGATTAATATATCATGTTTTGGGACAATAGCACCGAGAGTTTTATAATTTTTTTTTTGTTTATTTTAACAACTGAGTCTTAAAAAAAGTCGTTACAAATAATTATTGTACATTTTAAAATTGGGACTTTTCCTTAAATTTTACAATCCTTAAACTTTTAAAAAATATATAAATTTTGATATTTTAGAACTTAATTAATTTTTATTAGCATTTTAAAAAATCTAATAATTTTTTATGATTACATAAAAATTTTAAAATAAATTGTATTGAACTTGTTATTGATTGTATTTTACTTAAATAAAATTTAAATTAAATCTATTTAACTTAAGTTATTCCCTTAAATTACATATCAAAATTAAATTTGTATAACTTAAATTATTTAAAATAATAATTTAAATTAAAGTAACAAGATAAATTATTTTAATGCTCTACAAATTAAATTTCAAAGAAAAGATTAAGGATTGAAAATTTTTACATTGAATTTTAGTTTAATTGTAACTTTTTATTTTAATTTTTTTTACCGTTTATGTGATTTTAAAAAATAGATTTTATAGAAATATTAACAAAAATTAAGTTCTAAAATGTCAAAATTATTTATATTTTAAAAGTTAAAAACTAAAATGTAAAAATAAAAAAATTGACTGAAAAATAGAACTAATAGAGGTAATTTTTAAAATTTATAATGCTTATTGGCTAACAATTTTTTAGAACTTAATTATTGAATGACAAAATTATAAAACTGACGGGTGCTATTATCCCTAATATTTTTGGTTTTGTTTAGATAATTTTATTTACGAGAACATATCATGTAAGAACTTTTAAGTGGAAATGTTGAGCTAAACCTTGGAAGAGATACTTGGAATTACGATAGAATCATGGAGCAAATGAAGCCATTAAAGCAAGATATGCAAGTACGTACATGCATATATAGATATACTAGCATATTAATAAGAAATAAATCTTCCCGATAGAATTTATTCAAATTTTTTTTTGATAGAAAGGATATTTTAATAAGTTCATGTAGGACTATGAAAATAGTGAAAATTTCCACATTATTTAAAAAAATTATTAAAAAATTTTTATAATTTTTTTATGGAAAAAAATTAATCTTTCATTAATTAAAAAGTAACAATACATCTTGACAAATAAATAACATCAATAATAATATTAAAATAAAATTTCATATGTATATATATATATATATAACGTAAAAGAATCAACTTTTTTTTTTGTCAAGTAAAAGAATCAGCTTGTTATCACTAATTGTGATGATCAATGGGATAAAATTTAAAAGAAGAGGGGATCAAGGGGATATGGCACTAACGAGGAAAAGGGAAGTCCAAGTCACATACAATCATGAATAGTACTAGGCATAATAAATTGATTAAGCACAGTTAATAAATGTGATAATTAGGTCTTTTGTGGTGTCTTAGAGTATCTCCAATAGATTTTTTATTTAAGTAAAATTTTCTATTTTAAAGAGTCAAACCAAAAAAAGGTCTCAAATACACTCGCTATATTTTTATTTTAGAGTAGAGAGTGAGTTTGGCTCTCTACTCTAAAATATTTCAATTTTCTATACAAAATATTAATTCATATTTATCTATTTATTGAAAAAAAATTTCTCTTTCATCAAATGGTGGGAAGGAATTAAATAAATAGAGATAAATCTTGTAAATACAAATGAGGAAAAAAAATTAAACATTAATGTTTATTAGATAAAGCAAAATGAAGAATAAAAATATAGAGAGTCTATTGGAGTTGTACAAATTTTTTTACTCTTTAGAGCATCTTCAATGCACTCTTTATTTCACATAAATTCTTTATTATAAAGAGTGATTATAAAAAATAGGATTCCAACCCACTCTCTATCTCTAAATTATAGATTAGACAGTGAGTTTGACTCTCTACATGTAGAGAGCTAAAATACACTATCTATCTATCTCACTCTTTATACAAAGATTAATTAATGTACCTATATTTTTTATGCATATCCTTATTTTTTATTGGCTTATTTTATTACCTAATTTTTTTTTCTTTCTTTCCACAATATTCAAAAATTAAAATTAAATGCTTATAGGATAAAACAAAATGAAGAGTGAAATATAAAGAGTGCATTGGACTTAAATAAAATTATTTACTTTTTATATTGAAAAATTTCTTAAGATGTTTTTTATTACTTAAAATATACTCTTTATTTTAAAGAGTACCATTGGAAATGCTCTTATATTTAAAAATTATTTGAATTGCTCTCTATTGTGCAAAAGATGTTTTTTAAAATAAAGAGTATTATTGGAAATACTCTTAACTGCCAAAAAAAATATCATGCAAAGATTAAACATTTCCTTCATTGATAGTGACATAGCAAGGGCTATAATAGTCTTTTCACCACCACATTGACTTTTTCGAATAAATCAATTATCTCTTTATGTTTTAAAGTGAGTCATTTCATAAATTTTTTTTTACAAAATTTGAGGGTCGAGACCCACCCTATGTCCCTCAACACCCTGACCATCAGACCAGGGATGCGGGGACCTTTCAAAAAATATTTGATGTATACATAATTAACTGTCTAATATTGTATAACTTTATAGACTGATTTTTTATTATATAT
>CATIWM010131879.1:0-10155 GCA_949671775.1 Mallotus repandus | reverse complement strand
CCTGACCCACAGACCTAGCGCAAAAATGCCCTGTAGAAAGGTATACACGCCCCACAGAATCACTCTCGCAAAGAACGGGCGTATGTATTCCGACGTACAATATCTATTGAATAGGACAAAAGTTATAGTAATGTAGCTTATGTCCCGGGCAACATGAGCAAGGCCACGCAGTGTAGACCTCTCGAAACAATGTGAAGGAATGGCATCCCGAATCTCCTTAATAGTGAAGTCCGGTAGCTGGAAGTCGTTACCGTATGTATCTCGCAATCTTGCTCCAGACGCTTCCAGGGGATGAGAGGAGTATGATATTGATCCTGGTGACAGATCGCTGGGCGATGTCCCCGGAGAGCATACCGGTTCGCGTGGAGTGGACTCCATGGTGATGTTGCAATAAACGCCAGCTCCTAACGGGTGCCAAGTGGAATAATAATTTCTGGGCGTTGATATAATCGTACCGGACCATTCAAGCGCAGTCTACGCGATGACGAACAAGCGCTTGCGGTACTGGAATAAAGTTGTAGAGCAAGGTGACAGGATGGAAACAAGATGGACAAGGGCTCAAAGGTCGTCCTTGATTAACGGTTGTTCGAAATCATTCATTGAAGACGTAGGTATAGACAGAGTCTGCAAACGCACGATTCTTGCTGTTTAGTTTGACCCATACTTCCCCGAGGCCAAAACGCTGTAGAATCGCATGTCTCAAGTGTGCCACGCTTCCCGAACGCACCGGATGATTTGCCGGTTTCGCGCTGAGTGAGGAAGGGAAATATTCCGTAATGCACACGTTTTCCAACCATCAATCTCACATAACTCAGAGCTTTTTAGTAGCTAAGATAACCACGCAGTTGGTCGAGACAATCTCATTGATCTACCGAGCACATGAGATATGTACATTAGCGTACGAGAGACTGCTCAGAGTGGTAGCGAGATGATGCGCCGCCGGAGTAACCGTGGGGATAGCAGATCTTCGTGTGATTACAATCGAGTTCGCAATACTCCCGGTAATGTTAGACTATGGCGGTGACTCTTCCACCACACATTGATGACATTATAATCATCTAAACTTTGAAGAATGTCACATCACAGAAAGCCGGGGCATCATATTTGGGTTGAGAACTATGAGAGGATGCAAACTTGCTATCCGTTCCAGTCAACAATCGCACCAGATATCGGCCATTATCACGTAGATTGAGCAGGAATTGATGTTAGAACGAAGAAGCACAAAGGTTGTTATTCTCTTGACTCATGTTTTCTTATCTGCTCTGCACCTCAGATCACCTACCATTCCTCTAGAACGGCGCTGAGGCACCCGGCCGACGTCTGAGCTGAATACTTGTTTTTGAATCTGGAAAGACAATCTCGTGTGCAAACTTGCTAGCAGGCCTAGCTGACGCTCCACTCAAGCCATCGATATCGAATTCGCTTATGATTTTCGTAAATATGATCTTGAGCGCCATTGAGGCAATGAATCTTCCAGGACATGCTGTTCTGCCATGGCCGAATGCTAAAACGGAGCTTTCGGTGGTAGCAAACAGATGCTTTGCAGACTTCCAAGACTCCTCGTTCGCTCGGAGGTTGTAACTTCGCAGTCCATTGAAGATAGCCGGGTCGCGAGTAAGATTGTTTTGGATCGAATATGTCGGTACACAGACATATTGCCCCTTACGGACGACGCTCCCGTTGGCGAACACGTAGTCTTGCTTCATGACGCGTCGAAGACCAGTCAGAAACGGGGGTGACATTCTTTGGGACTCGCGCAGGATGCTATCAAGTTTGTGTAACTCAGCATATGACGAGGGCGACCAACCCTTTGCAGCAACAGATTCTATTTCGTCTCTAATCTCTTGAATGTACTGTGGATTGGTGCTTAGGTCGTAGAACATGTTGATTTCTGCGAACAGCGAGGTATGAATGGCTCCCAGAGCGAGTATGATCTGAGAATGAACCAGCTTGATAGGATTTCGCTCGTCTCCTTGAGCAATATCGGTAAACCATTCCAGCGGTCCATATTGCGTTTCTCGACGCGAATTGCGGTCTGCCGGGTTATCTTGTGCTTTGGCTTCATCATCCAGCTTCAGTAACTTCTCAAACACGGGTACGAGCAATTCTTCCGCTTGGCGTATGTTGGAAACCGAAGCCCGTACGGAGGGAATAATGTGCTTGAGCAAAGGATAGAAGATCGGCGGAAAGAAACGAATGAGCGTCAAACTGCGCAAGACTGCGACTAGTCAGCGTATTCACGCCACGAGTGGTTGAACAGTGCTTGGCTCTTACCGTTTTCCGTGAAGTTCATCGAAAAGTCCAGCCATTGCTTGTGACGGCAAAACTGCGGACCCACCACTGATCGCGAGAAGACACGTGCAGCAACCTGTAGCATGACGTGGTAAAGATCTACGTTGACCCATTCGCCCTCATTTTGTGGTAGGAGGGAGTCAATCGCATCGGTGACTTCATGTTGTGTCTCTGCGGCAAGGTAGGCGAGGTTTGGCATCATCCGTTTCTGCACGACGCGGAGGTGCAAATCGACATCTTGCAGCATGCTCAAGCCGGTGTAGCCCCCGACCATGTCATATTGAAGTGCAAGAATGTTGGATGCAAACTGATTTGGCAAGCCTGCAAGTTCGTCGACCGTTGAATCGGGTAATACTGTTATATCGGTGTCCAGTCGCACAAGCCGAAACGGAGAATCTGGATACTACTCGAACATTAGGATCTTATTTTCTTTTTGCTGGGCTTGTCATCTTGCCTTCTTTTTGGCGGCAGTCATAACATCCATAAGGCGGGTGCTGTATATAAGACCCGAAACCCACCGTGGAGCGTAGCTGAAATAGGCAACACCATACGGATAGTCGCTGGACGCACCAGACCGCAGCTTTCTAACAGCGTAGATGGCCAGCAAGACCAGAAGTAGAACGGTCCATGGCAATGCGGGAGCCGTCCAAGACTCGATGTTTCCAAAAGGTCGCCTCATCGTTGTGGACGCGCAATGCGACCACTTACATGTAATCTCTACCCGGGGCTTTTAATTGAGCTTATAAGAAAGCGCTTTATATAAATATGATTCGTGTGGACAAAGAAGACGCAGTATGCTCCGTTGCCAAACCACACGAAATTGGTAGAACACTCGGAGTAATTCCCTGCCGGAAGATGCATGGCACCGAAACGTGGCCGGACTTTTGCTATCAATCTATGAATGAGTGGTTACAGTCGTCGCACAATCTGTATGCACAGTGTACGAAGTGGTTGCAACGTTGAAAATATATATGTCGCTCCCTCTTCTCTTCCGTCATCCACAATCCGACTATTCTATTTGCCACAGCAAACCATGGCCGTCAGGGAGTCGACTGTACTCCTATACAACATAACCATTCCGGTTTACATTCGCAACCTAACGAATCTGAAAGCATGCCTGGAAAAAGTATGTAGTCGCCATCTGGCCAAGTGATTCTCTGACCAAACCCAGGCACAAAAATGGTGTCGTGACGAAAACAAGCCCGAGACATACCTTACCGAAGCAAGTCTAGCAGCAGACATGAAACCTCTCACCTTCCAAGTCCAACTTTGCAGACTGATGGTAATGAGTGGCGTTTTTGGCCGTGATTGGGGCTTCAAGAACCCTGCTGATGAGCCTGATTATGAGAAAGATTTTGATGGAATGATTGCCAGGATCCAGAAAACGATCAACTACCTCAACACGATCCAGCCTGGTGACGAAGGCGAAGCTGAGCATGAAACGTACTCATACTGGCCCAGCGGTAAGTAAACGTCCTGTTTGACCAGCATAGCAGGTGACCTTTCGGCTGAGTCGTTCGAGCAGGCAAAGAAAATGTAGGGGACCCGATTGTGTTTGCGTCTGCCTCTAACCTGGCAATGCAATACGTCTACCCCAACTTTTTCTTTCACATGACAACCGCGTATGATATTTGCCGGCACAAGGGTGTCCCGCTAGGGAAGATTGATTTCTTGTTGAGTGCAGGCATGTTCTCGTAACCTACAGCTCAATTGCCGTGGTAGTAGTGATTGGGACGCGTCAAATCCGTGGAGACGTACCACTTCCGTGACCCGGAATTAAATCCGTGGGAAAGCATAGTTACATGTATACATGTAATTAACTATCTCACGAAGAAACCCCGGCATGTCTGTTACTTTTAAGCTTTGTTTCTTCAGATACTCCGCAGAGGATTACTGCAAGACAGTGCCGATCGCTGCAGGCTGGAACTTCGAGCTTGGTTTTGCCGCAGTACGTACCAGTAGCTAGGATCTGCATCAACACCCAAACATCATTGTTATGCACATGAAAGTAACATGACAGAGTCATTCAATGACTGCAAACCCGTCTCCTCCTCACCGCCCCGCCTTTTTCCCTTTTCTCACGCGACTAAGTCATGCTTTTTGGCAATGTCCGTGTTTCGGCCCCGTGTTCTGCTGGGCGCGCTGCTATGTGCTGCTGTTGCACGGCTTTTGATATCGTATCCGCGAACGTGGCCTGGAAATGAGAGTAATGCTACGGGAGAATTCAGATGGTCCAATGTCAGTAGCAACACAGGTCTTTCTCTTTGAAGTCATGTTGAGCATCTTATAGATTGTCCCCTCTTGGGATTTGCAATATCACGCATGCTTGGGTGATTTCCAGTGTGCCCGTCTCAAACTGCCTTTAGACTGGAACGCCACGTCCAGCTCAGATACTGTGTCTATTGCCATTGTCCGAGTTCCTGCTAAAGTCCCGGTCACAGACCCTCGGTATGGAGGCGCTGTAATCATAGTAAGTTGGAATGTAAATCTTCTGTAGGCCTTCAATGACGGGCTGCTAATGACACGGTTTGGTGATGATAGAATCCCGGCGGCCCTGGGTTTTCTGGAGTCCGCGCTGGGCTGCTCTACGGACGTCACGTGCAGACCATTTTCGACGCCGCGTATATCAACGGAAGCGAAAGCTATCTCTCCTCCTCGTCCGATGCAAAGTATTATGACATTCTTGCCTTTGACCCACGAGGATTGAACAACAGCACTCCTTTTCTGTCATGCCACAAGAAACGAAGCGCCGAGGTCGCTTGGTCCCTTCAAGGCAATAACTTGATTATGGGGACCCCTGAAGGCGATCCTTTGTATGTACTCGCCCGAGCTCAAGCCCGTGGTAGTGGCTGTAGTACATCGGACACGCACATCACAAGATTCATGAGCACCGCAATGGTTGCTCGTGATGTTGTGGAGATAACAGAACGTCATGGGCAATGGCGAGCAGCACACATAATCGACAACATGGCCTTGGACACCGTGAATCGGCTTCGATGGCGTCAAGGAGAAGAGCTCATCAACTTCTGGGGCCTGTCGTATGGCACTGTGCTTGGAAACACCGTCGCTGCGATGCAGCCTCATCGTGTGGGTCGTTTCCTCTTGGACGGCGTCAACGATGTGGTCGACTACTTCTCCGGGCACTGGGATTGGAACATTGCAGATGCAGACAAAGTTTTTAACCAATTATTTATAGACTGCGCTCACGCAGGACCTGAGGCTTGTGCACTCTGGGCTGGTCCAACCGGTGAAGACACTTCCGCCCATCTGAAGGAGATTCTCAATCGCATTCGACGAGAAGGTCCTACGCCTGTAAGCGGAAGTGATCTCTGGGGTCCTCAGACGATCACATTAAGTGATGTTTTGAATCTTCTCGTGGCCTCGGCTATGCTACCTCAAAAATATTGGTTCCTAGCCGCGATGCTCATCAATCCTCTCGCCGCTGGAAACGGAACGCAGTTTGCCATGCTGAAGAGTTCGCAACACGCGCTTTGGGGCATAGGCACAGAAGAATTCGCCAGCAGAGACGACCTCGTGGACACGACGAATCCCAGCACTCGTACGCCATACTTGGTATTTGGACGCCCGGGAATGGCGGTCCGATGCGGCGACGCAAAGTTCTCTCGTTCTAGAACGGAATTTTTCGAGTATTGGGAGTTTCTCAAAACCCAAAGTTTCTGGATGGCGGACTGGTTGGCGACTCAAATGTCGGATTGCTTCAGCTGGAATGCCGAATCTCCCTGGACGTATGCTGACTTGCATCAAGTCGCGTCCAATGTCACACGCAACCCGCTTTTGTATGTCAGCAGCTCTTTGGACCCAATCACTCCCATCGCATACGCCCACACGATGCAACACCAGTTCAAGGGCAGTACGCTTCTCGAAGTGGAAGGAGCTGGTCATACTTCGATTTCGTTGCTCAACCTTTGCGCCGCAAAAGAATACCGAAGTCATTTCCAATCAGATCGTATGGCCTGGGACGATCACAAACACTGCACCGTGCAATCTGTCTCAAGCCCTAGCGGGTTAGAGGAGGAAGTCTTGCTCCAGTCCCTTCAGCAAGTTCAGGATGGATGGGCATAGCGCCGATTCATATTCTGTGGCGAAAAAGAATCAGACCTCAGATGTTTCTGACGATTCATCGTTGATCTGAACGGACGCTGGCTGAAACACTCTTCTATTTGATTGCCTTTGCTACGTTCCAAGAGCCCACTGTCTGTTCTATCGAACTTGTACAATAGGGGTAGATACACTTTCAGAGCTTCGTTCATCTTTGAACTCTGGGTTCCATCGTGTTGGTGGATCCGCTCCACGGGTGTAGCCCAGATCTGGATCACATTTTTGCATCGCTCTCCTATAGCCGTCCCTAGTGCAGAGTCTTTCGAGGTATGCGAGAATTGCAGGATATTTGGCAAGACTTATAGGGTACATGGTCCGGAATGTGGTAAGGGTGTATGCGATCATCACATCTGCGGCCGTGAAATCGTTACCAGCTAACCAAGGGCTTGTTCGTACCCTGCCTTCCAACATCTCCATAGCCCAGTCTCGGCGCTCATTGAAGAGGCCGTTGATATAGTCACCACCACTTCCACTGCTCGCTGCAGCTGTGGCCATTCCTATCGAGAGTACAGGCTGCAGGCTGCTGTTGGCCCAGTGAAACCAATACAGGAAATCGGCGTAGGATTGATGGCTCGGGGGCAACATCAGTTTCCCGCCGCCGTGTTTCTGGCAGATGTACACCATGATCGCTCCGCTCTCGGCCAGTGGGGATACGAGCTCGCCATCCTCGATAACAGGAGCAGATTTGGTGGGATGGAGACGTGCTAGTTCGGGTGGGGCAATGATAGGACAGCGTCGATATCGTTTCAATTCGTAAGGGATGTCGAGTTCTTCGCAGAGGAAGACGATGCGCTCAGATTGCGAGGCCTCCAAGTGATGGACAATAAGACCCATGATTGTCGAAGGTCGAAGAGAAGTGAAGTCGACGACGCGTGGAAGAACTTGCCCACGCAAGACTGGCCTTTGGTATGGTGTAATACCTAATATGATCAATTTTCTACCGCGTGAATCAGAACGTCATGACCAATGCTCAAAGTTAAGCAGGACCGAAGCAGTGCGTTCGGGTTGAAAGGAACCGGAGAATCCAATCTGTACGGCACCTCCGGGAAAATCACGGAGTATCAATAAATAGACAACCTTGGCAGGGGAATATGCATCCAGGTCCATCCAACTCCCACACGACAGAAAACATTCTCTTGTTATTGTTCGAATGTTGCAATTTTCGAAAGCCATGATCCGCACATTTTCTGCTCGATATGGAGCGTTGTCTACATCGGCTCCAATCATTCACCGCATGCCGCGACATGCCAGATTTTATGCTGCATTACCAGAGTACACGTCGAACCAGATGTACAACTTCGATGCCTGCTTCGCTCACCGAAACATTGACTACAATGCCCCACACATTATTCCCTATGTGAAACCGAATTCACGCATCATTGACATCGGCTGCAGTACCGGTGCAATATCCATCAGCTTGGCAAGGCACATCCCGGATGGCTTCGTGCTTGGTGTCGATCATGAACCTGGTCAGTCTGCCACAGTCGGCGACTCAATAGCGAGAAGTGGTGCATACTAATAATTGCATAGAAGCTGTAGCCATTGCAAAGGAACATGCCAAAGCGGCAGGCATTCACAACGTCCAGTTCCGCGTGGCCAATGCAGAGGACCTAGGAGACATTGACAAAGAGCCATTTGATATTGCACACGCACACCAAGTCTTGCTCCACGTAACTTGGCCAGTAAAAATGCTCAAAGAAATGCGACGTGTGACCAAAATGGGGGGAATCGTGGCCACGAGAGACAATTGCCACGTTTTCAGGACTCCCGAGCATCCCCTCCTTTCACAGCAGGTAGACAAATATATCGCGGCTGCTTTAGCTCGTGGTGCTCACCCTGTCGGGAGCCATCTGAATCACGAATGGATGAATGCTGCTGGTTTCGCGTGGGAAGATATCGAGGTTGGCGGAGCATCGTGGGATTGGTCAAGTCCAGAAAATAAACGCAACTGGGCGTATGGCGTCTTGGGGGGTGGTTTACGGGATGTGGAAGGCATAGACAAGAATGCCTTGTCCGAAGAAATTGAAGGATGGGTTAACAATCCACGATCGCGGATTCTTGCTTTGGACAGTTGGGTTATTGGGCACAAGAAGTAATAGCCTTTATAGACATTGATTTGCGACTCAAAAAATTCGTTACAAGCGTTTGTCGTTGAATCGTGAAGGAACCGGATCATTACCCAAATCAATCATCACAATGGACCAAATGCGGATACTATCTACCACTCAACATCTGGGGGAATAATGAATCCTTGGTCATTCTTCCTCATTTCCTTTCGCCCGATTCAGAATGGCGCTGCAACGCCTTTACGTCGCTTGATCATAATTGTGGCGTCTTTTGGTGCCACCAAGAACTCGTGAGCTACCGCGTTTGGCGGACGAGTGGTCTGGCCATTGGGAAACTTGAAGTCGAATTCTGTCAAGAGCTTGGCCAGAATGATCTTAAGTGCCACGCTGGCGAGATATCTGCCCGGACAAGCCGTGCGTGAGTGGCCGAAGCCCAAGACGGTGGGTTCAGTGGTCGTAAATTGATGTCTTGTATCCATCTCGCCATTGTCCTTCACACGTTTCCGGTAGCTTCTCAGCCCATCGTATTCCATGGAGTTCTCCGTCGCGTCGTTTTGAATGGTATAGGTAGGCACACAGATGTACGATCCCTTGGGAAGCAGGATACCGTTGGAAAGGACATGATCTCGTTTCATAATCCGGCGGAGGCCAATCATGGTAGGTGGAGAGAGGCGCTGGCTCTCTCGAAGGATACTGTCCAGTTTGTGAAGTTTGGCGTACGAGTTCACCGTCCATCCTTCCTTGGCGACTTGTTGGATTTCCTCGCGAACCTGGTCCACCAACTCGGGGTGAGAAATCAGATCGAACAATGCGTTGATTTCGGAGAAGACGGTCGTTGGTAGAGAGGCCAGGATGAGAAGAATTTCGGCAGCAACCATAACGCGTGTGTTGCGTTCCTCGGGAGTAGCCATTTGGACCAACCATTCCATGCCCCATTTCTCTTCTTTATCAGTAGCTTTCCAGCCAGGCTGCTCCGATTCGACCAACAACTTCTCAAACTCTGGCGTGAGAAGCTTTTCTATCTGTCGAACGCACTTGGCAGTATTCCAACTGACCGGAAGACACCACTTGAAAATGCGCTGAAGCCATACCGGACAAAATCGCATTATCATTACGTTCATCATGAAATTTTCCGTGAACGATTTGGAGGCAGCAATCCACGTTGGGTTGTTGGTGAAATCCTTTCCAAGCATGATGCGAGCGGATACACGGCACGAGATATGCGTCAGAATGGGATATGGCGAAATCTCTCTCCATTCATTGACAGGAGCGTCGAAGAACTCGTCAATCGCGCGACCGACTTCTTCCTGGAGTCCAACCGCGAGTTTAGGAAGATTCGGCGTGATCTTACGGTGGACGAAACGAGCATGGAGATGTGCATCCCGCAAATAGCCCAGGCCAGTGTAATGCGTTGCGAGGTCGAATTCCAGTGCCTGCAGATTGCTGGCCAAATCCAAGGGTAGGGCCGATACCTCTTCCACCGTAGATGGCGGAAGCATCAACAGAGTCGTGTCCGTCCGAACGATACGATACGCTGTCTCTCTACTCTATGCGAGCTCGCATCAGCCACTCGTCGATAAGCCATGGTTACGGTGGAGAAGAATACCTTTTGATATGCAGCCTTCATAACTTCACGAGATTCTCTAGCCCACACGGTACCTGAAAGCCATTGTGGCGA
>CATIWM010131825.1:0-15397 GCA_949671775.1 Mallotus repandus | reverse complement strand
TTTTCCCTTTTCCCGTGATTATGAGTACCTATGCCTTTTTCTTACCATTATCAATGAGCACGGAAAAATTTACACTTGAATTTTTGAATAATGCCACAAGAATTTAGTTTGTGGCATTTAGGGATCATTTGATTTATATTTTGAAATTAGAATCATAATGCAAAAAAAATTAAAAACGGAACAAAAAAATCAGAATCGAAATCAATTTTACTTATATATGAAAATAAATTAAATAATAGTTATTATGATTTTGTATACTTTATTTCATTATTTTAAAAAATATTATATTTCATAATTTTAATAATGTAAGATAATATTCAAAATTGAAACTGGAACAATCATAGCGAAACATAATTCTGTGGCTAAAAGGATGTTCTGGTAGCAAAAATTTCAACCACAAAAAATAGAGAGAATTTCACCATATTTGAGGAATTTATTTTTTCCCAAAATCTAATTCCTGTCTCCACCAATGAGGGAAAAAGTACCGACAAAAATTTAAAACACAAAAAAAAAATCAAATAAAAATTTGGCTTTCTAATGCCCTAACAAAAAATTTTTTTAGCAAGTCTGGTACGAAATAGCTCATTTATGATTCATGAGATTTAGAAGTTCTTAAAAAAAAACCTCCCCTGAGGTTTCATGACAAATTTTAATTTGCCATTGATTAAATTTATTGTTAAATCTCTATATTTTCAGCATAAAAGTCGCCGACAAATTTAAGTTTTTTGCTGTTTAAATTGATTGTTAAAAATTTTGACTATGTATAATTCTTTTTGAATTAATTAAAATTTAATAAAAAAATTTTATAGCGGAATGTAGCTTAACACTCGGTGAAGAATTCATAATTGAAACTGGAACAATCGTTGCCAAACATAATTCTATTGCTAAAAGGATGTTTTAGTAGCAAAAATTTCAACTAAAAAAAAAATTCACCATATTTGAGGAATCTCATTTCATTAATTATTTTATTAATTTCATTTTTTCCCAACATCTAATTCCTGTTCCTGTTAATTCATGTCTTCCGCCAAAAAAGGTGAAAAAGGTGCCGACAACATTTAAAACGAGAAAAAAACAGTTCAAATAACATATATTGATGGAAAGTAGAAATTGTCGCTTAGTCAGGATGGCCGAGTGGTCTAAGGCGCCAGACTCAAGTTCTGCTCCTCGTATGAAGCCCACTTCTGACATTTTATTTAAATCCACCATCCAATTTTGCCTTTGTTTTTTGTCTTTTTGTTTTAGTTGTGAAATCTGATATTGTGCTCATAAGGATTTTCTATTAAGTTCAAGAAAAAAATCTCTCTTTTTTTTTTTCGGTGTAAAATATGATATTGTGCTGGGAAAGATTTTCTCCAGTTCAAAAGAAAAAATGTCTCTTTATTTCCTGTTGTTTTCCATTTCTTTCCTTTATTTTCTGTGTATAAAACTGAGAAACAATAAAAGCAGCAAGAATTTTGACGCTGCTATTTTCCTTACACAAACAGGGGGAAAAAAAATACAGCAATGGCAAATAAGAAGCAGCCGGATGTACTCCAAAGTCATATTTCAAACAGCTATATAATTAAAGCCTCCGGAGCTGTTAGGAGGCCATATTTTTATTCCCTTTTTCATTTCCTGTTGTTTTCCACATTAAACTTCAGACAATGCTTATCACTGCTTACGAAAAGGAATAGGATCATTCCAGTCCTCAAGTTCCAAAAAGAATAGGACCATTCTAGTCCTCAAGTTGCCAAGGATGTGTGGTAACTGGGAAGACACCCAATGTGTAAGTTGAAGTTTGAGAGTTTATAAGAGCATCCACGATTGTAGGTAACGACATTGTGACCCACAAAAGGACAAAAAAAAAATTTTAATTACACTTTTGATTCCATACTTAATGGAAATCATATAATTGTGGAGGGACTATTTCATAATTTAACATAAGTAGTGACGGTATTGTAGCCATCCCGTACCGCGATATATATCTTTATTCTGTATTATTCTCTTTTCTATTACACTTTTTTCTACTATAAATTACAGTTAAAAGAGTATAATAGCATGGACTCATTATCAAATCACATATTTATTTTAATAATTCATAAGATATAAATCACATATTTATTTTATTAATTCTTAACATATGTCCCATAAATAAATAGATTTATTTTATAAACAATGATTTCAATATTTTTTGAAAATTTATTTTCTTACTTCCAAAATTTTTTATTTAATTTCCAAAATTTTTATCATAACAATCTTTAATTACAAATATTATACTTAATTAATTTAACTTCATCGCATAATTTAAATCAATGGAAACATAAATAATAATATAATAAACACTAATTTATCACGTTTGTAAAGTAAAAAATTGCTATCCTCTGTTCTTAGAATAGTTATTGCTCATAGCCTTCAAATATAGTGTTTTTTGAATTTGAGTGGTTTTTTGTTAATTTTTAACAAAAAATCACCCAAATCCATTGCTTTTCTTCAATTCCTTGGTGTTATTTTGTTGTTCATAAATAATTTTGTAAGCATATAGCTTAATATATGTGGTTTGGTTGTTATTGCAGTGATAGGTTTTGATAGCTTTTGAAAGGGTGATTTTGTAGATGAATTTCGTTGACTCACAAGCAAGAAGCCATTAACAGACTAAGGAACGAAGATTGGATGAAAAAACTCTCATTTTCTGCCTCCATATCCAAGTTTCCTCTGCTTCTTGTATGCTCTCCAACATTAACGGTATTTTCAAGACCGTTGTTGGTTTGATGAGTTCTATAAAACTCATTCCTGAGCAACTCTCTCCTTTGTAACCATGGCTACTAGTAGTGTTGCTTCTGTTGATACCATCACTCTCTCTCAGCCTTAGCAAGCGTAGAGTTTCATTTGGGAAGAAGACAATTGTTGGATATGAGCTAGTAATAGTGTATGAGTTAGTAATAATGTGGGCTTTTACTCATTTTCTTACTTGTCAGTATCGTAATGAAAGTGGGCTAATGTATTACCCTTTTGTATTCTAATGAAAATGGTGGTGTTGTTAAAAAAAATATATAATAAACACTAATTTTAATTAATCTAACTTCATCATTGTTGTAAACTTCAGCTGCATTTATGTTTATGCCAAAAAGAGGGTATGTCTATGTATTCACTAGTGTATATATGCGTGCAACAATAGTTACCGGTGAAAAACTGAAAATGTAAAAGGTATAAGGACAATAAACTAAAGAAAAGAAACGGAGAATAACCAGGAAGCAACTTTTTCCGTGTAGAAGCCGCCGTTCCTCATCATCTTCTAGTTTCTCAGAGGGTGGTTTTTAGCCATTGTTATGGCCAAAAACTACCCTCCCACATCTCTTCTTTCACCCTTCATCTTATCTTTTAATAATCTAGTTATTATAATCTTTATTACACGCCGTTAAAGAAGTCCTAAGGTTCATCTAATTTAGCGTAACCCACTATTGCTTCTTGAAAACAAAAATTCTAGTCATGCTAATAAAGGATTTTGAAGTTCTGAATTCTTAGCAAAACTAAATTTAGCAATGCCAAGAGAACCTTGGCTCTTTTTAAGATATCAAACGCACATGAATAGTAAGGAAAATGCATCAGTTCCATATAGCAACTAAACAATCCAATCATATATAGACAAACTATGAAAGCCAGCTAACCCTCAAAACATTTGTCATTTAAAATTCAACATCGATATTAATAAATACTACAAAATAAGCACACTTCCACAAGAATCCATGGACAAAGTAATAACCAACATAGGGAGACAAAATTTCCTTTCCATGGAATGCAATCCCTATTTCATTTAGCATTTACTGTTGAATAACAATAATTTTAACTTTCTACGCAGCAGCAGCTTTCTGCTTCTTGGGCATCCGATAACCACCAATAACACAAGCATGGTCTCGTTCAAATGGCTCAAGAGTGACCTGTTCAGAAGGCTTGAACTGCTCCTGTGTCATCTTCTTCACTTCACTTTCAAATACAGCCTCCGCCGGAACAGTGGAATCAATGCAATTTGCCTGTTTTAGACCAATTAAAGCAATAAATATAAGCTACAACAGAAAGGATAAATCACCAAGAGTGTTTATTTGAGAAACTAACCTTTATTGAAATAACAAAATGGCCACCAGCTTTCAGAAAGTAGGAAGCATTCAGTGCCAAAATCCTTGCCTGGAAAGGCAATTTGAAAAAAAAATATCAGACAAAATTCAGAAATAAAGACGAAAGGTTGATTGCCCCATGTAATTTCACACTTCTATTTCAACAGAACAACAAAACAGTTCGCTGTTGGCATCACATCAACTTGATTACTCCCATGCTGCAACTGTATTAGTTAACTAATTTGCTATAAAACTGAATGCAATTGATGCGCAACATGATAAGGGAAGTGCAAAGAAAAGGGGAACCTATGTAGGAAACTGCAATGACAGAATATTCGTGACAATGTGCAACTTGAATTAAAAAAAACAAAAGAAAAAATGTTACAAAGCAAAGGAGCACGCAGACAGGCATTGAAGAGTAGCGAACTGAAGAAAAAAAAAGCATGGCCCGCAGCCTAGTTAAATGAGCTGGATAATGCACTAGGTGATAACATGATTGACCATCTTATCCACTCTGTACTTATATACAGAAGAGCTCCTATAATCTTGAGGTCTAGCTTGGGCTTCAAAACAACTTAGTATAGACAACAGTCCAACACTAAATTAACGCAGTCTACATAAACTTCAACATCTAACAGAAACATTTGACACAAATAATGTGAATTCAAAGATTAACTACATTTAAATGCCCATCACTAACCAAGTAATTACTAAATCAGATAAATAGAAGTGTTAAATTGGGGGATAATACATGTATTGGAACAAAAAAGGTCAAGGAAATATCAAATTTAACATGACAATACCAACAAAAGATATAATATATAAAAGTAGCATCCGAATGCCAATGACAATGATAGTCAAACATGAATTCAAATCAAATATTCAAGCCTTTTTAAGATTTGTGCAAAACTAAATTCAGAAGAAGAGGGAATACAACATTCTCATCAGTAAAAAATGTGAAAAATATTAGACCACATAAATTTTTTTTTTAAAAGCTTTGTAAGAGCATCAGAGACTCGGAATTGCATCACCCATGATGTCTAGAAGGGGAATCCGAGTACCTCATCACATGCTAGATGAGTAGATGATATAAAAGTAGCAGCTTATTTCACAGAAAACAGAAAAGTATCAAATTAATTTTTTGTTTAAAAAAAGGATTTCAACATACAAGTAACAAGCAAAAATAAGCAACTTGATATTGCATCAGAAGCTCGAGCCTACATCACCCATGAAGTCCTGAAGGGGAATCCGAGTAAATTTCATCATATGCACATTATCTCACTTAATGGAGAAAAGGTTGCAATTTAAAAAACAATTCAAAGACATGCAAATGAAGCATTAACAAAAAAATCATTGTAGACTAATTTAAAAAATATTCTGCATGAAAAGAAAATTGTTAATTGATGTTGCCACATGCATTGTAAAATTCCCAACAAATACAGCTGATTGCGCAACTTTAGTGGCTTTTTACTTAGAACAAATTTATCAGGGACAGGAACCAAACCTGATCGGGCTGAGCAACATCAGAAAATATCACATCCACCATGCCAACAAGCATGCGGTACTTGGCCGGATGTCTGGCATCTTCGATGATGGGTATAACATTTGTGCGCTTCTTTGCCATGTTAACCAAGTCTCTCCCACTTCTGTGGGAAAATTCCACTGCATAAACCATCCCTGTCTGCAAATTAAAGAGCAAAACGAAAACCAATATAAGCAACCCTACCAACAGAAAAAAAAAAAAACCAGCAAACTACATTTTTTTTCACAACAGATACTTACAGGGCCAACAAGGTCGGAGACATGAGAGACTGTGGTGCCAGAAGCTGCACCAAGGTAGAGAACCTTAGAACCAGGTTTCTAAAATTAAAAGAACAAAGATACAAAACTGAAGTCAGTAACACTATGTAGAATGCAACTCCAAGGAAAGCGTTCACGGATATTTCAACAGCATGAAAAGAAGTAGCATGGAGAAGATTTACCATCCAAATGTTATCAACACCACCAAGAATGGCAGCAGCTAATTTTGATCTGAAGGGATTCCAGACCCTGTATTCAACTTTAGTACCATCTTCATTCTGAGAAAGAGACAGTTACGTTCTTCAAAACAAGAAAAAAATAGCAGAGAGAAAATAATCACACTCAAAATGAAGACAACCAGTAGAAGCACAATGAAATAACCTGCACAGAGATCCTCTTCTCATTGTAGACAGCTTCACCGGGAACAAGATTTTTAGTGACAAGAGCATCTTCTTTACCACCCTTAGCAATAAATACTCCTTCATGTCTATGTGGCTCTATTACTACTTTGCTTCCACCTTTCATTCCTCCACCTCGTCCACCACCACGTCCTCTTCCTCCACCCCGTCCTCCTCCACGGCCACCGCCGCGACTATTCATTCCATTTCCACCTCTTCCACCTCCTCTTCCTCCTCCATCTCCTCTTCCACCTCTGAATCCACCACCACCTCTTCCACCTCCTCTTCCTCCTCCATCTCCTCTTCCACCTCTGAATCCACCACCACCACCACCACGGCCTGCATACAATTAATTAACCAAAAACAGAAATCAATACATTTTTCCTCACACTCAGAAACAAACAGAAAAGTATAGGGACTTTATTGATTAATTTTACCTCTTGGAGGTCTCATTATTTCTGCTGCGAAAGATAGAGCGAAAAGGTTTTGCGTCGTGAGGGAGGCGAAATGCAGTTTGAGCTGAGAGTGAGACCAGGGAGCGGGCTTTTATACTCACGGCTTTAGGGTTTAGGGTTTTTAGCGATGTTCGATTTGTTGCTTTTTTTAATTTAAAGGATGCTTTGCTAATTACACTGCGTTGTCATGTAGAGTTTATAAAGGCCAATCATAATCGGCCACCTAATAAGGTATCGGGCTTTGCACGTTGGTTTCCCTCTGGCCCACTTCAATTTATACTTTTAAGAAGCCCACGGGCGCTAATGTGGCGTTTGCTTTGTTCACTTCACTTGAGAGTTGAGAGTTTAGGGCCTAAAGAGGCATAGCATTGCATGCTTCTTTCTGTTCTCCTTCGTGTTGTACTTGAAACCAATAAAAGAAAACAAGTACCAAAATTTTTCCAATTTTGACAGGGAAAAAAAATGTATAAATTATTTTATTATTTAGTAATTTAATAAAATTAGAGTGAGAAAAATTAGTATAAGTTATTATTAATGTAATTGAAATTTTTTTAAACATTTTCAATTTAAATTTGTATTGTTTAAATATTTAGAATCAAATGTGATGCTAACCCACGAGTTCTATAATCTCATAAATGTGTAAAATTCTTTTTGCATTCTATATGCTACCCCATAAGGTATAACAAGAGACATGTCGCATATTATATATTCTTAAAATAAATCACTCATTAATGCATCATACACCTTTATCTTATGCGAAAATTATCTCATTATCATCAACATTTATAAAATAAATGGCAGATTATGGCAATGTCATGGAATAATTGAAAACAAAAAATTGTATTGAAATGGAAAACAAATCATCCAACATGTTAAATGTGTAAAGACATCCGCGCAAAATTTCCAAACTTCTCATTTATTGCCCAAGACTGGTTAACAATTGAAAAACAGCTGATGGGTAAAATATAGGCTTTGAAGTTCAACTCTCCTGGCAAAACAGAAAAAAATCTTCTTAAGCTCGTCCCGTTTGGGGATGAATATGCAGAAACATGGACTGCAGCCTACATTACAAAGAAAATTCAGGCCAGCTAACAAATTCCAGGCTATTAAGTGAGGAAATAAATATCATATTTCCATACAAAGGAGGTTGTGTAAAAGGGCAAATTTGCAACCATTGATCAACGCTTGACCCATTGGAAGCTCTTTCTTGCTTTTGCTTTTCCAGGTTTCTTCCTTTCAACCACACGAGGATCCCTCGTCAAGAAACCAGCTAGTGAAAACAAATGAAACACAATGAATATAGCTCTCGTGATTTTTTTTTCCAAAAATGAATATGATGATGAACACTAATTTTAAGCCATAATTCATCTTCGAACTAAAAATAACCAAATTATCCTCATTCCCACAAATCACACTTTCATGAATGCTATACTCACCTCAAACAGTAGATGAAGATGAATATCTTTCTTGATTGGTAACAACATGTTAAAACCATGTATAAGATACCAAGGCATAATCTAAAAGCTATACAGTTAAAACAAGAGCGAAAAGGGAATGCTCGACAGTGCCGTACCATTTCTAAGGGGTGGCCGTAAATCTGGTTCCCAATTTTGCATGGCCCTGCTGATCCCTAGCTGAATAGCTCCAACTTGACCTGTCAAATATATAGTTTAAATCAGCACAAAACTAAGGGTGGTTATGAACTTCCAATTTGAGTGATGATAATTATAATTTCTCATGAAATGTATATTGAGCTACTATAAAGATTGTATTGATGGTGAACCAATACCTTCAAGAATCTGCATAAATATCATATCAAACCCAATAAAATTGATAAAACTCTATCAGAAATATACATGAAATATAACATTGAAGGAAGCAAGAGCCTTCACATGATGCTCCTCAAATCCATCATTACCTAAGGATGGTCCTCTAACTGAAAATTCAAATGCATAAACCACTTGCTTGATGTCAGAACAATCAGTCACCACATTGGAACAAGTGAGAAGCAAAAGCCAAGGGTGATGGAATTAGATATATTCAGGAATGAAAGGGAACCTAATGATTTGTGTTCGCAATTCACAGTCAACTCTAGAAGTGTAGGAGAAATTGCACACATAACGTTCAAAAAAAAAAACATAGAGGCTATCTTCTTAAAAGACATTAAGATCGCTTAAAAGCAAATCTTAGGCAGCCAATGGGAACCGAAATAAATAAAATACAAGAGCAAAAGCAAAATAAATAAATAAGCTATATGGCAAAATGAAGCATATATTACAATATTGAATAAATGTCAGCTAAAACACAGAGAAACGCTGTATTGACAAGAAACTGGCACTAGAGGACAGAATAGAAAAGAAGCAACTACTGGTGAAGCTCACCTGTAGTACCACCTCCTTTCACGGTGCATTTGACATCCCAAAGACCCAAGGTTTTTGTCTCAGAAAAGGGTCGCAATAGGGCAGCACGATGATCAATCATGGGGAAATATACATCAAATTCTTTATCATTAATTAAGAATTTTCCATTGCCAGGTTCAATCCAAACACGAGCTACACTGCATTTCCTTCTTCCAGTCCCGTAAGCTCTTCCTTTTTCATCTACTTGTCTCACTCTGGCTTTGGCAACTTCTTCTTGTTTCTGACGCTCTATTTCAGCTCTTGTGGATTTTCTTGTGTTCTTTTCGTAACGCATGTCTTCAATTTCACTTAGAGGAGGTAACCCCTCAACCCCTTCAAAATCCCTCAAAGCAATCAAACTGTCCAGCATAGCATCTGTTATTCCAGAAGCTGCAATTAGGTCACCAAATGCACGATTTGGACCTGCAATGAGACATAGAGGATCAATATAAAGCTGTATAGAACATCTGTGATGTGAAGGTCAAAAAGTTGCTTATCCACAACATTAAACTGTATCTGCAAACTTTGGAACTGCTATGCAATCAGCTAATTACAATCAATAATCCTTATAACTTAATATAGCAGCAAAATTAGAGACAATCTTCTTGATCAAGCCATTGAACTAGATAACTTAGTGGTGCATATAATTTGACAGAATTCAGTTAAAGTTCCAAAGCACAACTGTCAAATAATTAGTAATCAGTTTGTGTTCCCAAGGTGGAACACCCATGTCACATGTCTAACCTTTTGTTGAGAATGATGGCAACAGTGCCCCTTTTTTACCATTTATCTCTGCTACAGGACACGGTCGCCCTTAAACATGCTTCAGAGAACAAAATCCACTCTCCCTTGACCTTTTCAAAGGGGAATAAAACTCAGTTATATAAGGCCATTGTTTTTGCAAGACATCATAAAGTTACTCAGAGTTGAGTTACCTTTACGATGCTATGGTCACTGCATACTCTACTAACCCACATTGAATTTAAATCATGCAATGCAATTTAATGCACCCTTTGTGCTTAAACAAACTAAACTAGCTCTAGATGAGATTGAAAATAACTCCCGTTACATTTGCAAGAATGTATAACATAGCTTATAATTTAAGAAGAAGTGTACAGCAGTTAGCCGCATTGGCTCATTCACAACCAATTAATTAACTAAGATATCCTATGAACAATAAAACACTAGGCTGATAAAGAACAATGCACATTTTTCATTTTATGTTGAACAGCTGCTAACCTTTCTATGAGATTTCGGAACTTTACACAAAAATCAAGGGGGAAGATTCTGTTTTGTATGGTAAAATGCATTCGTAACCAAACTAATTGGTTGTTTAAGTTCCATCAATAGTCAAAAAAAAAAAGTTACCTTTAAGTATAGCAGTAAGTTCCTTCTCCTCTTTTTCAAGCATTTTTTGTTCCTCATTCTTTTCACTCTCCACATTGACACGAGTCTCAGTGCTACTACTAATTTCACTAGTATCAGCACTGACCCCTTCAAGATCAAACACATTTTTTTTCTCGTCCTCAGCGTCCTCCAAGCTCCACATCTTATATCTTTCCGAAGTCAACCACTCATTGTTAACACCACCAGCTTCAGAATCCTTGTCAATTCTGTCAAATACATCTTTGCCATCATCACCGCCTTTCTCCTCTAACCATGACTCTTGATCAGGAGCTGGAGCATCAGTAATTCCAGCAAGGCCGCCTTCGTTCACTTGAAATGAATCAAACTTTTCATCACTAGAAAGTTTCCACGTGTTGTTATCATTGTTGTTGTTGTTGTTGCTGCTGCTGTTGCTGTTTCCTCGATCGGAGGAGAAGTGTCGGAGGAGGAGACTGGAATTGGAAATAGAAGGAGGAGGAGGAGGAGAAAGAGGATAAGAGTGTGATTTTGAGGAAAGATTGTAGAGTAGACGGAAATGAGAGGGCTTTGGGAGGAGACGAGAAAGCATTGTCGAGAGAGTGGAGAAACAGAGGGAAAGAGAGAGGTTTTGTGTTATGATTAATTTCCGTAGGGTTTTAGATTTGGGATTTGGATTTTCAGACTCCGATCCGGTTCAATGAACTGACCGACCCGTCAGATCAGTTGGATCTAGGTCTGGGCTTTTATGATTTTTTTGGTCATGTATCCAATGGGGACGAGCTAACATAGGCATGTATGTAAGGTCTCAAATCCAAAACCTTAAAATGACCTTACTAAGATTTTACCATTTAACCAAAACATCGGATGACTTTTTGTTTCACTTACTTTAGTATTTGTATTTACAAACATTATAAACTAAAAAATTCAAATTAAATGTATAGGAATTACTTTGTTGAAATTTTTTTAATTCGTTATGAATATATTTGAAATATTATCGATGTAATTTTATGTAATTAAAAAAATATTCTATGATTTTTCATATAAAGATAAATTTTTTAACCTATATGTATCTTAAAAGAAATGTAAAATCGTATTTTTGGTCCTTCAATTTTTTGACTTTTTTTCATTGAGTCCCTAACTTTCAATTTGGCTCTATTTGGTCCTTATGCTTTTATTTTTTTCTTCATTGAGTCCTTATAATGTTATTTTTTTTATACATTGAATTCCTCCGTTAAAATTTTAGTTCTTGTATTTTAACATTACATCTTATTAAGTCCTTGTAAAATATATAATAGACTCCCTATATTTTTAAATTGTACTAAAGAAATCCTCAAAATTTTCATTTTTTGTCAGTTAAATCCTTATTTTTCACTTTTCTATCTTAATTATTAAAATCTTAAAAGACATATTCTTTCATTAATTTTTTTCTCATATAGTTAAAATATAGGTCCTTTGTTTATAATAAATTTGTATTAATAAAAGATATATATAATATTAAAAAATAATTTTAAAATATGTATAATATAAATTCAAATTAAATATATATGATAAATATTTTTTATTTATTTTGATATAAAATATTTTAATTAGTCGTCAGCTTTTATATACCTAATTAATAAATTTGTAATTTCTTTAATTTTTTCACTAAAGTAACCTAACAAAACTTATAAAAATGTTAAATAATATTATAAATATTTTCATATTTTGCTAATTGATAGATAAATTTAATAAATAAAAGCATTTGTATCTTAATTATATGCATGAATTGTTGTAACTTTAAGGTCACATGAGTTATAAAATATTTGGTTAATAAAAAAGTTTGGTTAATACAATTTTTTATTTATTAAATCTTTATATTTTAATTAATGACGATCTAAAATTTAAATTTACCATGTGTTTAAAATTTGTATTAGTTACATATTTAATTAGAATTTTAAATTAGTGAAATCATAAATTAATTAATTTTCTATAAAAATACTAATAACTAGCTAAAATATGTTTGAATCAAAAATATAATTTTTTTGTCATTTATATATTTAAATTAAATTTGTATTATACATATTTTTAAAAATCATACACAATTTTATCAATATAAATTTATTAGAAATTGATAATCTATATTTTTAACTAGATAAAAAAATAAAAGAATGTACATTTTAAGATTTTAACAATCAACTTAAGAAAAAGAATTTGATTGACTAAAAAAAATTGTAAAAATTTAAGTAGTATAATTTAAAAATATAGGGATTCAATTATATATTTTGTAAGGACTAAATTGGATATAGCATTAAATACAGGAATTGAAATTTTAATAGAGAGATTTAATGTATTAAAAAAATAAAAGTAGATGGACCAAATAGACCCAAATTAAAAGATAGGGACTCAATGAAAAAAATTCCAAAAATTAAGAGACCAAAAATAAATTTTTTCCTAAAAGAAACTATATCATTAAATTCCTCAACTTCAACTTTTAGCTAGGATTATAATTCCAAATTCAAACACAAAATGAGACAATCTTAAATTCCATGATAAAGTAACTCACGGATGTGCCTTCAAGGATATGTTGAATAAGATATGATGGTTATTTTATTTTATTTAGCTGATAACACCATTTTGTTATTAATATTTACAACCCATATGTACATATTTGCAATTGGCAACCCACCATTTAACTAAACTTTGTTGTTTGGAATGACTCGTGTATCTGAAAGTAATGTTTGGCGAGTGGCTTCTTAGGAATTTACTACTAGGCTTGCATTTTTGTCTGATTTAAGGTTTTTGCTTTGTTTGTTGGTTTTTTGGTTGCCGTGGGCTTTTTTCATTTATATATATATATATTATTTGATAATGAGCGGCCCACCCTACCAGTCACGTCGTGTCCTAACCGCGTAAGGATTTGTTGCCCAATGGCATGCGCCTGCAATGGATATTCCTGCCTCAGATACGCACGCTATCCTACTACCATGTTATCATACTTTAATTACTCAACCGGTTGTCTCCGGTAGCTGTCTAACGTTCTACTTACTAACCTCCATCTGTCTGTCATTCCTTGTTATCTAGCTCTGTCCAAAGCAGCAATGGATGGTTCACAAACGGCGATAAGAAAGAGAAAAAAATAGTGCTTAATCCCTAAGCTATCTCTCTATTAATACTTTTTTACTAAAAGACCCTTCACCAAATTCCTATTTAATTACATGTTCCAAAAGCACCTAGGACAACATTGTAAAATGCGAACTTTCTGGTTACTTTATCTTTTTTTGAAGGTCGAGCATCCCCCAGTTCGCGACCAGGTAGACATTATCATAGCAGTTTCTATTGGACGGCCTATTTAAAAAGGCCATCCTCGTCTTCAACACCATCACTTCTGCACTCTCTGTTTCAGTTCTTTTTTTTTTTAATCTACCAAAAATGGGTTCCCGATATGAGATCGAGGTCACCATTTCATCGGCCAAAGATCTGAAAAATGTAAACTGGCGCCATGGAGCTCTCAGGCCATACGCCGTTCTTTGGGTCGATCCAAACAGCAAGTGCTCCACCAGAGTGGATGAAGAAGGCGATACTTGTCCTTTCTGGGATCAGACCCTCGTCATCCCCTTGCCGCCTGGTCCCATTGAAGACCATACTCTGTACATCGACGTTGTCCATGCTAACGCTGAGGAAGACACCAAGCCACTCATCGGATCTGCTCGACTAAAACTCATTGAAGTTCTTGATGGTGTCGGAATAGGCCAGCGATTCAACGGCACTCTCCAGCTGAAGCGTCCCTCTGGCAGGCCTCAGGGGAAAGTGGATGTTAATGTTACAGTCAGAGAACCTTATCGTCCCCCGCCTGGACACTATGCGCCACCTTACGGTGTCCCGCCGCCCTCCGCTTCCAGAGACTATCCTTACGCAAGTCCATATTCTGCTCCGCCGCCGCCGTATTATGCAACTGCAGCACCACCTAGTGGATATCCGTACGGGGCACCACCACCACCAGCAGCAGTTTACGGTCAGCCAAGTTATAATTACGGTCAGCAACCGGTGTATGCGCAAGAGGAAAAGAAGAAAAGTAAGTTTGGTGGAATGGGAACAGGATTGGCTGTGGGTGCAGTTGCTGGGGCTCTAGGTGGAATCGCATTGGTCGAGGGTGTTGATGCCCTTGAAGACCACATTGCTGATGAAGCAGCAGAGAGAGTTGAGGACGATCTTGGCTATGATGGGGATGATTTCTAGAGGGTGATGATCGTGTCCCTATTGAGAGAGTCATCTTTTATTAAAAAAAAAATCTCATTTTACATCATCAATTATGAATTATTCATAAGTTATGTAATTTTGAGTTTGTCTCTTTTAGGTTTTTTTTTTTTTTTTATCAAAGTTTGTCTCTTTTAATTGGGTGAGTGGGTCTGTTGATTTTATTGCTGACTGGGTGGCGAAAAATAATTTGTCTAACTCGCTGCCCAGGGATTGGCTGTGTTTTGTATTTGATCACTCCTTTATTCTGCTTTAATCTATTTTCTTTACTTAGTCAAAAAAAATTATGTATTAATAATCATCCTTTTTTAAAAAAAATATTAAGATAATTTTTTTTTTGAGAAGATATTAAGATAAATGTTAATTAGTGTGGATTGCCAACTGCCTAAAGGTAATATTATATTCCATGCTTTGTCTTCTACAGGGGTAAAGGTACAAAAATACCTTTAATGTAGGAAAAATTTCATTTTATGTTCGATTAATTTTTTTAATTTTAAAAATTTTATAAAAGTAGGTATATTTTTTTATTTTATTTATAATTATTTATTCTATTTTTTATATATATTATACGAATATCTTTTTTAGTTTTTGGGAGTACCTTATTTTTTATTTTGTTATCAAGAGTGTTCATTTTATTTTTTTTATTTTTTACTTGATTT
>CATIWM010131813.1:0-18463 GCA_949671775.1 Mallotus repandus | reverse complement strand
TATATATATATTTGAAATCTTTCAACAAGAACTATACCTCTGCTTAGTTGGATTTTTTTCAAATTTTTAGCTCCACTCAAAATTTTGGAACGCCATATGATGGGCCAATCATCATTTGCAAATGAAAATTCATGCGATTTCCATGAACTTCTTATCCAGTAAGTATTACCAGAATTAAGAAGGCATTTTGCTTTGCATAAGCATTGACACACGTAAAGGCCAAGACTAAGGCAAACAGGATTAGATAAATCATAGAGTTTCTAATTTGATGTGTTTAAGTTCTGAAAACTAATAGCTATCATTGTTTTTAATTAGTTATAACTTCAGTTCATTAATTTGTGTATATAATTAAAATGTGTATATAAGTTCATTAGTTGTAATATAGAGATTCATTTATTATTAATTGGAGGTTCATCATAACTTTAATACATTGTTTGTGAAATTCATTTGTTTAGTTTTCTATCTAATGAATCTACATGTTTTTATCTTATGAACCTACATTATTTAAGTAATAAACCTATAGTATTTAACTAAAATTAAAATATAAGTAAAACTCTATTTATTATAATTAAAAAAATTAAATAATTTTTTTATTTTGACTAACATCATGAATAAAAAATTAAATTCAACCATTGTAATTAATAAAATAAAAAGAAAAATAATTTTTTATCTAATGATTTTAGTAATTAAAAAAATAATAAATTCTTAATGAACCTTCATTATTTTAAATAATGAATTTACATGTTTTATCTAATGAATTATACTAGTTAAATAATGATCATGAATTATTTAATATTTATTTTTATTTAATAAATTTAGATTTACATTTAATATTAATTTTAATATTAATATTAATATTTATTTAATGTTAATCTATTAAATTAATAATATTAATTAATAATCTATTTAATATTAATTTTTATTTTTTTAACTAAACAGAAAATATGAAAATTTAGAGAACTACATTAACAGGTACAGTGGACAATGTAATTTACAAGGTTTAACTACTATATATATCCTTTAAAAAAAAAATTACTATATATCAATTGTATAAAAAAGACAAACGTTAAATGGCATGGACTCTTTCTTGCCTTCTACAGTCTTTAGCGCCTCAGTCCGCGTCTCCTTAATGAAAGAAAACGAAGGCATATTTTTTAATTTTTCTTACACGTGTTATGACTCCTAATCCATAATGTAATATGGACATAGATTCATGATATAACAGTCGTAAAAAAACTTGTCTATCAAGCTTCTGGCAGCATAATCAGTGGAAGCTTTTTGGCCTTTTGATGCGGGTCGGTGGCCAAGAAATCTGCTCACAAAGACGCTGCTGCTTTAACGTAAAAGGGGCTGTTTTTAATTTACATGTATAATGAACCTGGTTCATATTAATCCCAGTCTGAACCGGAATGATAGCCAAAGGGGAAACATATATTGGGTCTTAGCCCAATAAGTTTTCTGAGCCCAATATGTGATCAGAAGAGATGTTTTGCTGTTGATTAGTCAAGTCCCTGATAAGAACGTCCTTCCCCAATCATGCCTGTCAAACCCGTTATCAGTAGAATTGATAGAATTTAAATTCAAATTCTCCTGACCACCCGGAACCACATCTTGGATTGCTTCTATTGTTTCTAGCTACTCACCGCCGGCAAATGAATTCCGCTCATCATCACCAGCGTTATCCCTGGATTGCATTTCCATTCCAGAATTGTCATCAGAATCATAACAAGTCAAGGATGACGATGAAGGTGCTAACAATGGCGAACTCCAAGAAAAAAATTCAGCACAGAAATCCTCCTCTACCACTATTTCATAACTAACGTCCTCACGAACCACAGAAACTCGTTTATGTATTGGTTGCAGCTGAGAAGTACTAACAAGAAGTCTCACCGTATCAAAACGAGTCTTCTGATGAGTGTCTGTATCTGAGGTTAAATAAGTGCCAAACGATGAAGCAAACCAATCAAAAAAATAATTTGACCATAGACGAAGTGGAATACCATGGTACCTAATCCATACAAACCTTTCACTTGATACAGGCGCATCTCTCCAATCCATCAGCTTCTCAAACCATTCATACAAAAAAGAATCCTGAGTGCAACAATTAGTTTGGTCATCTAAAGAATTAAAAGTTAACAAGAGAATTATAATTTTCCAGTCGCTATGTCCGAAGTTCCCTTTCCTTTAGTACCTACACTTTTTGTTGCTGTCGCTCTCCTCAGTATGCAATCTGTTTCTTATTCTTTGTTCTCATTTACAGGATTAGGAGTATGCAAGTTACAATCCTGTTGATTCTTTGTTCTCATTTACAGGATTACGAGCATGCAAGTTATATTCCTGTTGCATATGACATTGCAAACCACTTTTGTGAAAAGGCTGCAAATTATCATTCTGAGACACCACATATTTTGGACTATAGCAAATTCTTAGGTAAGTTGTCGTAGAGTTAACCTTTCTGTGACTCCATATTTCCCTTTGTCTTGCTTTAGTACGTTAGCAATTGGGAATAAGATTAGGCATCAAACTCTGATAAGCCTTGTCAACCTTAATTTATTTTTATTTTTATTTAATTTTTAGTATTTATTTATCGTTAAACATTAACTTATCAAACTTAATATTATGTTCTTATTATTATTACTATTATAATAATAATAATTATTGTTATTAAATACAATCTTCATTAATTATAATTTTATTAACTTATATAATTATTAAATTAATCATAATACTATTAATTAAATTCATAATTTTATTATTCCATTGCTTTTGTAATATATGTAATATATAGTTTATTAATATTATACAATATATATTGGACAAAATACATGTATGAATTGCCAACATAATTTGTTTTCAATATCTTAAAACATTAAAAAAAATTGTTGACTATATTTAGTGAAATTGTTAACTTAATATTATACAATATGTATTGTACCTATATTTCTCTTGCATGAATTTACATACATTGAAAGTGGCCATACGAACGTTGCTCAACAAAAGTGGCCCTAAAACACTTTAAAAAAAAATGAATTAACAACTCTACCAATTGGGATGACAGAATTGTCATTAAATTAAAAAATTAAATTTTCAACTCAGTCAACTAAGATGGCGGAGTTGTTAAAAAAAAAATTATATATTATACTAACCCAACCCCCCCCCCCCCCCCCCCCCCCCACAAAGTATGGAATTAGTTTCTCCACCATTCCCATTGGCGAAGTTCTGAATCCCATGCCATGCAACCAAAAATAACTGCAAATTGGTAAAAACTTTAATAACGGCCCCAAATTAGAAATTGCTTTGAAAGTACTCCAGCTTGGGAAAAATCTTTTATTTTTTACACTAAACTGGCAAAAAGCCTATATATATATATATATATATATAAATACTAGTAAACAACCACGTGTTTTACACGTGATCAAAAAATTTATTTGACTTATGATAAATAGTAAATAAATAATTAAACATATTATTATTATTATTATAAAATAAAAAATTTGAAAATAATAACAATGTTATTTATTTATAAAATAATTTATTATTAACTTAATATAGTTATAAGTCATTGCAATTTTTATAAATATTTTATTTAAAAAATTATATGATATTACTTCAATATTTTTTTATAATTAATTTTTCTCTACTTTAGAAATAATTTCATATAAAAAAAATTATGATCATAGTTAATCATAAGATAATAAAAAAATTATTAGTTATTTGTTAATAAAAAATTAAAAATAATAAATGCTATATTTTCTTTGTATAATAATTTAAATATTACAACCCATTAAATTTATAATTTAGTAAATTTTTTATTTGAGTTATGACACTTTATTTCTTTAAAATTTTTAATATTAATACATTTATTTACACTATAATTAATTTAATGTAATTTTTTCAACTAATAATTAAATTATAAATATAAGATAACTTAATTTTAACTCTTTTTGGCTAAATTTTATAAAAATATATAAAAATGATAATTATAATGCTTTTCTTACAAATATACTTTCAAACAAATTATACGCTCTATTTTTAAAATAAATTATATACTTTTCCTATTTTCATAAAATTTATTAATTTTTATTTTAATTATTTACTTATTAAATTTAATATAATAAAACTCATACAATTATGTTATCTAATTTGAATTATATTAGATAAAATATGAGTGGATCTAATTAAAATAGAAAAAATATATTTTTAACAAAATTATCACTAAAATTTTAATTAATTTAATTTTTTAGTGATAAAATAGAAATGAACATTATTAAAATAGGAAATATATTATCAATTAAATTAGAATTATATGTTAAATTAATTTTATTTTACTAGAGATAAAATAGACATTAACCTAATATGAATAGAAAATTTACTTTCAATTATATTAGAATTACATTTTAATTAATTTAATTTTACTTTTATTAGTAAATGACGAAATTATCCAAATTTATATAATAATGAGTAAAGATTTTTTTATAATTTTTGTTGTTCCCCCTCCCATTGGTGTGTGTATATATATATATATATATATATATATGGGGCATAGCATGTTTTTGCAGGTTGTTGCGTCATTTAAAATTAAATGGAAACTGCTGAACGATATATATTATATATATAAAAAAATGGAATTTATGAAACTAAAGAAAAAAGATTTTTCTACAATACCTTGAAGGTATTGCTACCTTTTAAAAAAATAATTTGAAAAAAAGAAAAAGTTACCTATTATATCAAGTTAATCGGTCACAAGTTTTTTTTGCCTTAATAATTTAAAATTTCAACCAAATAATTGTGGTTCACCATACATCATTTTATGGTCAACCACAAATTGAAAAGTTAATATATCAACATCAATATTTTTTATATATTTTATGAAATGATTTAATGTAAATAAAAAATTAATATATAATAAAAATAAAATAATTATATAACAGAATTTTTAATTAAGAAAATAATAAGTTTTATGATTAATTTAATTTTTATTGTTAAACAAATATACACATTTTTAACAGCAAATTATATTTTTCTCTCTAAGCTTTTATCTAATTTACATACTCCTTCATACTGTTTGAAAATCAAACTTTTATATCCCTTAATTTTAATTATGTTAACACTTAAATTCTTCTGTTAACTTTTTTGGCAGATTTTTATATAAAAAAAACATTTAACTCCCTCTGTTTCATAAAAATAAAACAATTTAATCCCTAAGTTATAATAAGATAAAATAATTTAGTTCTTCAATTTTTTAATTATTTTAAATTAAAAATTTCAATACTAACTAAATTTTAGATATGTACACATATTTCCATCAATCTATTTACTCAAAATTCAAGTTATAATTTTAATAAATTTATAAATTTTTATATCTCTATTTTATTCATTATTTTACTTAATTTTATTAATTTTTTTCACTTAAAATATTATTTTTTTAAATTAAAATAATATATAAAATAAATCACTTTAAAAGAAGATAACATTAATGAAATCAAATATAAAATAAAATTGATAAAAATTAATAAATTTATTAAAATTATAATTTAATTTTTTAAAATTTTTTAAATGTTGATAAAAACATGTGTAATTGTTAAAAATTTAGTAAAAATTTTGATTTTAATTTTGAAAAAAATTAAAAAAAAAAAGAACAACACTTTTTATTTTATTAAAATAAATAAAATTAAAGTGTTAGTTGTCATAAAATAGAGGGGGTAAAATGTTTAGTTTTTATAAAATAGAGAGAGTAAAATTTTTTATTTGTTAATATACTAATAAAAAATTTAACTGAAGGGTTTAAGTGTTGATAAAATTAAAATCGAGTGATGTAAAAATTTAATTTTAAGGAGAATGTAAATTAGATCAATTCTCAAAGAGGAAAATATAATTTGCTCTATTTTAATAATGACATAAATATATGTGATGTGATGCATGTAGTTAATACTTTTTCTTTTTATGTAAATGAAGTCAAATAGAATAATATTTTAAAAATGTTGATGTCATAAATATAAAAGATGACTTTAATTAGAAAAATGAAAGTATCTAGAATTTTCAAAATGATTTTATTGAAACTAATAATATAATGAATAGTTCTATAAAAATCATGTGAGTAGTGGATAACATGACCTTATTATTATCTTAAAATATTTGAAAAAATCAGATGAAACTATTTTTAAAAGTTTAACAAATAATATGAGAAAAATATTTGCAAATATAATTAATCTTTTTTATCAAATATAAATTTTTTAAAAAATTGAAAAGTAATATACAAAAACTTAATGAGATTTGAATTTGAAAAATTGAAGATGCTAAATAATTTTTAATGATTTTAGTTATAATTTTTTTTAACAAAATTGTACAATATTGATTCTTTAACACAATTTGGAATCATTAGTTTTATACAAATAATATAAGTCCAATGGTCTAAAAATCAAACGTTTCTAACTTGTTGCAATTCTAATTTAGTCAATTTAAAACAAATATTTTTAACTAAACTAATAAAGGCAATTTTTAAATTTTCAAAATTATTAACCAAACTAAGTAACATTGAAAAATATCAAATTTTAAGATATTTGAATTCAATTATGATAATCAATTTAGTCTATTTGACTCCATATATATAAAGAAATAGTAAAAAGTTTATGCCATATATTTGTAATTTTGTAGTACAATATTAATAAAAATATATTGACAACTGTTTGTTTAGAAGTAACTAAAAGCTAAAATTAGAACATAAATATTTTAAAAATATCAAATTTTAGTATACTTTTTAAATAATTTAAAGCATATTCTATTACTAATTATTGAAAATCCAAACTTACTTCAGTCTAAATTCTTAATACTTTAACACTTTTTAAAATAATTTTAATTTAAAAAATTATGATGTTAATTTTGCAAAAATTAATTAAATCATAATATTTTTATTAAATCATAAAATTAATTTTACAAAATAAATATTATATTTTTGAGAATGTACTTTCTACAGTCAACTAAATTTTTTTATTGGACAGTATGTGGTCAACCTCTATCATATTTTGTTTGACATGAGAATTTAGTGAAATATAAGCTCTTTTCCTTTTTTTACTTGATATTTTGTAATATCATGTGGTTAACCACTATAAAAATTAGTGAAATTTATATTCTCTTATATCTTTTTATTTGGTGTTTTATGGTCAACCATATATTATTTTATGGTCCACCATAAATTATACTTTAGTTTATTATTTTTGAAAAGAAAGATGTTATAAATATAAGTGATAACTTGAATTGGGAAAAAAAAAATTTCTGTTAGAAAATATTTTTGTTACCTACGAAGGTTACCTTATTGACAGGTTATAGGTCTTATTTTTCATTTTAATCTAATGGCCTATAATCTGTGTTTTAATCTGATGGCTAAAAAATTAAAGGTATATGTACCTTGAGGGCATTGTAGAATCTCCCAAAGAAAAAAATTAAAGTTCTAAAATTAATTTCCATGGTGCAATTTATTCAAAATTTTCCCACTTTTTCGCTTATCCAATAATTTTTATTTAAAAACAGTAGCACAACGTGATCATGCCTGAAGCATATTCATTTAATTAGCAACCTCTATTGACCGTACTCCCAAGATTAGAAGCCCAAAACTACGGAAGGAATCTATTGCCATCTCCATACTCCTTAATATCTAGAGTGCTAATCTTTAATTAAAGTGATAAGTATTAAAAATAGGGATAAGTATAAAAACTACTCTATGTTTTAGCACATTTACACTTTAAGTCTTGTGTTATTTTTCATGACATTTCAATATTTTATGGTTATGCCGTTAGTAATTAACATGCAAAATCACTATTACTGATTAATAATGCTGACATGGCTACCGACAAGTGACCTGCCATGTAGTTTCTGAACACATAGACAGCCACGTCAACATGTGTAAATGGTGTTAGTATTTTTAGTTGTTAATTACTAATGGCATAACTCACAGAACTAAAAATGTAAATGCGCTAAACCACATGGTAGCTTCTTGTACTTATCCCTTAAGAATATTTCACAATAATTTTTTAAAACACAACTTTGGCATATTTAGAATCACTCAACAGTTCATGGGACTTATTTAGACTGTGAACACTATAAAAAAAAAAAAAATAGAGTGGTACTAGTCATATATTGTTGTAAGTTTCAAAGACATTTTTTTTAATAAATAGATAGATCTTATATTTATCAAAATGAGGGGGAATACTACTTCGGAATGTCTCAGCGATGAAAAAAATCCCTCCCTAGAACTAATACATCAATACAAGGAAGAACATAGAACTGACAAGCCAAAGAAAACCAAACACAAGAGAAAACGGCCATAGATGATCCAGGAGCCGTAAAAACCAAAAAGAACAAACATCGAAAGAATTCAACCTTGATATCACCAAAAGCTAACACACAAGAAAACTGATCCAACAACAGAAGCAGTGAGGCATGAACATAATCAGCAGTGGATGAACGAAGCTGCAGAAATAACGCAACAGCAGACTGTAAACACAACACCAGCCAACTGAGATCCAGTAACAGAACCTTTGAGACCAGGAAGAAGAAATAAAACAGCAGCATAGATGAAATTCGCAATACTAGCTTAAAAACCAACAAGAAGAAGTTGAAGCTACAGCAAAAGCAGCAGACAAAACGGATGGAACAAAATTATATAGTTGAAGTACGTCTATGAGAATCGGTCCAGCATTGAATTCCAACTGGGATAGAAAAAGGAGTAGAATGTTCAAAATTTTTTCAACTTCTTACAATTTTATCTGAAATTTTTATTTTTAAAAAAATCCTATTTCAGAATTTTTTACAAATACATATCAAAGCTCTATAAACTTGATATGATGATTGAAGATATAGAATGAGAATTTAAACTAAATTTGAGCTATATATTTTCAATAGAGTCGAGTAAGGTCATCAAATGCTTTCTTTGGCAAAATGAAAAAATATGGTTCTTGTAAATTACATGACTATAACAGTATTGATAAAGATTAAAAAGAAATTCCATTGTCATACTCCTCAAATTTTAAGGTATTAACCTAGGACTAAGGTAATAAGCACAGTAAATATGCTCAAACAACAAATTTTTTGAAACATACGAGTAAATTGTATAAATGATCACTAAACTTTATGATAAATCATAATTTAATGACAAAATTTTGATTTGTATTTTTTTAGTTATTAATTTTATATTCAAGTCTTTCGTGTAGTCTTTATAAAATTTTTGTGTCCTTAAACATTTCAATATTAATAGTCTGGCCTAGATTTTGTATTAGTATACAAAGAAGTACATATTTTTTATATTCATATATAAATTAATAGAAATCAAAAACTACCTTGAGTTATAAATACTTTATTCATCAAATAATGTAAAAATATTATTCGATTAGAGAATAAAACAGATGTTAATGTTTATATTTGTTTTTTAATTTCTTATATAATAGACTATAAACTAATAAAATATCTGTATACTATGTTATATTTAAATGATTTATAAATATAATTTTTATTTTTAAAGAAATATTATTTTAATTTTACAAATTATAAATTATATATTAATAATAAAATATTTATATTTTATATTATATTCAAATAATTTATAACTCTAATGTAGGGCTTTCATCCTTCAAGATAGTTTTTAATTTCTTATAAGTTATATATAAATATAAAAAAAAATTATCTGTATACTATTTTCAAAATTTGAACTTGAATGGTAATATTAAATTATTTATGCATCAAAAATTTTTATAGGACTATACATAAAAAATAAATAGAAATATAATAATTAAAAAGATAGAAATTAAAATTTTACAATCAAATTATAATACAAAATTCGTTATATAAAATCATACATGTTAGATAAAAATATTGGTTAGTATGCGATGTTCCACTTATTTTTATGATATCATATTAGAAAATGCAAAAGTTTTATCAAATTTTATAATTTTTTTTTATATTACTCAATAAACACATTAGTTAAAAAATATTTCTCTATTTATATATTTAAAATTTCAATTTTCTATCAACAATTATTAGAATCAGCTGGCAAGAGCTATGAGATTAAGTATATGTCTCGAGTTCCTTACTCTAGTGCAGTTGGTTTCCTTACATATGTTATTGTTCGCACATATCTGGATTATCGTATGTCGTCAATTCAGTTAGTAGATACATGGTTAATTTGGATAAAGAGCATTGGAAAGCAATTCAGTGGATCCTTCATTACCTGTGTGGCTTTGATTTTGCTTGTGATCTTGATGAAATGAGATCATTGACCAGGTTTATGTTCTGCATTGGTGGTTGTACAATTAGTTGGAAAGCAACATTGCAAGCTTCAATTGTATTATCTACCATGGAAGGTAAGTACATAGTCATTACTGAAGCAATATAAAAGAGGTCATCTAGTTGAAAGGATTATTTTGTGTGATTTATGATAACTTTGAGCTCATGACATTGTATTTTAATGGTCAGAGTGTTATTTACCTCACTAAAGATCATATGTTTTATGAGATGACCAAAGATCATATGCTTCATGAGATGACCAAACATGTTGACATTTGTTATCATTTTGTTCGATAAATTGTAGTTAAGGATGACTTTGTTCTGAAAAAAGGTTAATACTCTTGATAATCCTGCTGATATGATGACCAAGTCACTTTCTCTGTCCAAGTTTGCACATTGCTTAGACTTGATTGATGTTTCTTATTGAGTGGTGCCCTTAGGGGCTTTATGGAAGAGGTGGAGTTTTTTATGTTGTTTTTTACATTATGGAGTGTTTTGTGTTTCTTAGGCCAATTTTAGTACTTTAGGAATTCACGTCAAGATAGAGATTGTTAAGTTTCTAATGTGAATTTAGTTAGAGTTTTGTTTGACTTTGCATTGTGACATTTCATTGAAAATGGTTATACACTGCCGTGTGGGTGAACATGTTGAGATATGTGTCTTTATCCATTAAGGAACACAACTCGAAACACAGGTCTATCGGCCACCATGTTAAAGTCTGCCATTTTATCTGGCAATAAACACGGCCCAATATACGGGTGTGCAGTGGACTGTAAAAGAATGTGTTTTTTATTCCAAAAGCTCACATGAGCCGAGACACAGTCGTGTAGTGCATAGTGTGGGTGAATTTAATTTTGGGAAACTATATTTCCACCTGTATTGTCTCCTTATGGACTTTGTATGTACGTATACCTATTTCAAGGTTTGACAAAAGAAAATTCCAAATTGTTAAGCATCCTAACAATCCTTTTTTGCTTCTTTCACAACATAATGAAATCCTCTTCTCCTATTTTTTTTTGCCTTGAGGTTTTGCATGTAAAGTTTTATGTTGTTTTCTTTACTTCTTTATTTTAACATTATTTTCTTACATTTAATTATTTATTTGAGCATTTTGATAGTGATAGTTTTTTCCATGCAATAATTTTTCATATATCTAATAACAAAATAAATTAGCGAAAATTGTTTTCAAATATTAAAAAATAAAAATCCAACAACTTAATTTTGTTACACTTTTTAAAAAACTAATATTCTAACTCGTAATCTTTTTTTTTCATCCAACATAATTTATTTTTAAGAATATGAAATTATGAAATGTGGGCACCTGTAGAAAGTTATAAAAAATATTGTTGGTGAGTGGACAAGAGACAACACATTTGGAAAAATCTAAAAGCACTTGCAATTCTTTTAAACTTGCATGGCATGAAATAATTACTAGAGAAAAACAGTATCCTAAAAAAAAGAGCACAAGATGAGGATGGACATGTGTTTTTTATGGCCATACATTTAAAAGGGAGGAGGGAACAATAGGGCACAGGGGTCCGATGTTTAGAAGATGAATGTATTCTATATATGCTAATATACGTCGTGAGTTTATGAGCTACACAAAAGGAGATCATCAACGAGTGTCATGATAGTAAGTGGGCGGGTCATCTAGGCATACAACGCACAATGGCACTTGTGGACAATGCCTACTATTGGCCTCACATGAGGGAGGATATGGAGGCCTACATGGTGACTTGTCTTGTGTGCCAACAAGACAAGGTTGACCAACAAGCCCCAAGTGGTTTACTAGAGCCACTTTCCACTCCTGAAAGACCATAGGAAAGTGTTTCAATGGATTTTATCATGGGGCTTCCTTTGTCCGAAGGGTGTCTATGGATTTTATAGTGGTGGATCATTTCTCAAAGTATGGCATCTTCAGTCCCGCTCCAAAGTCCATCACCGCTGAAGAAGCTGCCCATCTTTTCATGAAGCATGTGGTGAAATATTTGGGTGTGCTAAAGTCGATAGTGAGCCATAGATTCAAGTGTATTTTCAAGCTTTTCAAGCTTTGAGCAATCATCATTTCAGTTCGTAGATTCATCCTTTATTTCTTACTACTATTTGTATAACATTCTGGTGTATTTGGAATGCTAAAAATAAAGCAGCATTTGATAACATTCAAATGTCTACTTTTTATTCTTTGAGAACCTTCTTTTGTGCTATTAATGAGTGTGAGATGTTTAAAATTGGTTCTGCTTATAATTCTCAATAAGAATTGTTGATTCTTTAAAGACTTCATGCTCATTATAGGCGCCTAAGGCTCTTTACATCATTTCGGTCACCTGGCAATTGCCTCCTTCTTCGCGGTTAAAGTTAAACACAGATGGTTCTGCTTTAAGCTCTACATGAAGAGGTGGTGCTGGCAGAACCTTTAAAAACATTAGAGGTTTTGTAAAAGGCTACTTTGCATTTCCTTTAAATCATTGCCATGCTTTTATTTCTAAATTACATGCTACCATTCATGGTATTAATGAAATATTGGTCCTTTGGTTGGCATAACATCCGGTTAGAATGTGGTTCCATGTATATATGGTAAATTTATTCAAATCTAAGAGCTTGAATGTTCTATGGGAATTACTAACTGCTTGGTCAAGATGTCTTCATCAGATTTCACAAATGTCCTTTATGGTCCTTCGTGGTTTCTCATGTTTTTCGAGAGGGAAACATGGTGGCTGATTGTTTGGCTAAGGAGGCTACCTCTTGTGCCTATGTTTGTTGGTGGTCTTCTGCGCCATCTTTTTGTATCGGCTTTATAGCCAATGATAGGATGATGAAAGAGAATTTTAGATTCTTTTAATGTTATTTTTGTCCTCTTGTTAACTCTTTTTTTTTTATTTCTTAATAGGATTCTTTGGCAGATGCTTATAATATTAAGTGCTAAGAAGGTGTCAGCCTAACTAGGATATTCTGGTGCACCTCTGAGGCTTATTTTCAAAATTTTATAAAAAATTAATAGAGAAACACTAGTAGCCTAAAAAAAGAGCGCAAGATGAGGATGAACGTGTGTTTTTTTTTATGGCTATGCATTTAAAGGGGAGGAGGGAACAAGGGGGAGCGAGGTCTGGTGTTGAGAAGATGAATGTGTTCTATATATGCTAATATACATCACGAGTTTAGGAGCTACACGATAAAATTTTTTGTTAAAATTATAATTTTATTTCTATTTATTTTCACAATAATCTATTTGATAAAAATATTTATGTGAGCTTGTTTTGGCTGTATGTTATTCTTATTTCAGTTATGAATTCTCCTACTAATATTACTACTAGTATCAATTGTATTCCTAAATGGCACTGACTTTAAGTCATGGCAAAGAACCTTTTGATTATTCTTGGAGTCATGACAATCATAAAGGTCATTTTAGAAACTTTTATGGGCACAATGTCTAAAAGGATAAAGGATAAGAAAATTGCAAATACATCACCTCAAAAGAAACAACAACAAAAGAAACCTAATGAACAAGAAGGTACTGGTTGTTTCTTTTGTGGAGCTAAAAAAGGTATAAAAGGAAGTATTGCACCCATTATCATATATCACATACAATATGCTAAGAAAGACATGTTCTTAATTTGGTTTGTTCTAAGGTTAATTAAACTTTGGTGCCTAGACATACCTAGTGGCTAGATTCTAGTGCAAAAACTTACATTAGTGTGTCTATGCAGGGTTGCTTGAGTTACCGAAAGCCAAAGGATTCTAAAAGATACATCTATGTAGGCGATGGTAAGAAGGCTAAAGTTGAGGCAATAGGGAAATTTAGATTATTGTTAAAGACCATATCTTATTTGGATCTTAATATGACATTTATTCTATCGTCTTTTAGATAGAATTTGATTTCCATTTCAACTTTGGATAAATTAGGTTATTATAATTGGAAAATTCAGTTTGTTTTATGATTGAAATTTGGTTGGTTTTGGTTCTTTATCAGGTTACAATAATCTTTATTCGCTTGATACAAATGCCACATTTAATGAATCCCTACAAGTTAGTACACGAGGTGTAAAGAAGAAATTAACCAATGAGAATTCGACTGCTTTATAGCATAAGAGATTAGGTTATATCTCCAAAAGGAGAATAGAGAGACTCGTGTCAGAAGAAATTCTCAATCCCTTAGATTTTATAGATTTGATTTATGTGTTAATTATATTAAGGGAAAATAAACCAATAAAAGGAGATTTGAAGCCAATCAGACTTTGGACGCCTTAGAACTTGTACATACAAATATTTATGGGCCATTTCCTACAGTTACCTAGAATGGTCAATAATATTTTATAATGTTCATAGATGATTTTTCTAGATATGTCTACAAATATATCATTAATGAAAAGTCACTATCACTGGATTTGTTCAAAAGTTATAAAGTTGAGGTTGAAAATCAACTTAGCAAAAGAATTATAAGCATAAGATCTGATCGTGGTGGTGAATACTGTGGTAGATATGATAGTTCACATGAACAACGTCTAAGACCATTTGCTAAATTCTTAGAGGAATGCAGTATCATCCCATAATACACTATGTAAGGTTCACCCACTATAAATGGTGTTGATGAAAAAAAAAGGACGTTTAAGGACATGCTGAGGAGTATGATTTCTCATTCAACCTTACTAAAATCACTATGGGGAGAATAACTTTAGACTGCAGTATATATCCTTTAACAGTTTACAAACAAAAGCAATTGCCAAAACCCCTTATGAACTTTAGACTGGCAAAAAGTCTAGTTTGAAGCAACTGTATGTTTGAGGATGTCTAGCTAAGGCAAAGCCTTATAGGCCTGATGAAAAGAAACTAGACTCAAGGGTGGTGAGTTGTTATTTTATTTGATACTTTGAAAGATCAGGGGGGTATAAGTTTTATAATCTCACAACCAAGTCAATTTTTGAGTTGAAAAATGCCTAGTTCTTTGAGGATATTGAGTTTACCAGGTGGGGATAAAGTTAGAGACTTTGTCTTTAAAGAGGAATATATTGATATTCCCATATATACTATTAACATTGATCAAGATTCTATTCCTGACCAAGATATAGTACACCAAGACAATGTTTGAGAACCTCCCATTCAAGAAATTATTCCAAAAGGACAAACTCTACCACCTCAAAAACCTATGTCATTAAGGAGATCCATTAGAGAAAGAAGAACTGCAATACCAGATGGCTATATTGTATTTATTCAAGAATATAAGGCTGACAATGGAGTGATGGAAGATGATCCAATTAACTTCCGTCATGCAATGGCAAGTTTTAATTCTTATAAGTTGATTGATGCCATGAATGAGGATATAAAGTTTATGAAAGACAATGATGTATGGGATCTTATCCCATTATGAGAAGGTGCAAAACCCATTAGCTACAAAGGGATATTTAAGACCAAAAGGGATTTAAATGGTAATGTGGAAAGGTACAAGGCACGTCTTATTACAAAGGGCTTTATACAGAAAGAAGGCATCAATTATAAAGAGACTTTCTCTTTAGTTTCTTTGAAAGACTTTTTTAGGATTATAATGGCATTAGTGGCATATTTTGATCTTGAGTAGCATGAAATGGATGTAAAAATGACATTTCTCAATGGCAACATTGATGAGACAATTTACATGGTGCATCTCAAAAAATTTGTGTCAGGAGACCCAAAGAATAAACTTAAGAAATCCATCTATGGACTCAAGCAAGCATATTGACAAATGGTATTTTAAGTTTCATTAAGTGATCATCTCATTTGGATTTAAGGTGGATTTGGTTGATGATTGCATATACCATAAGTATTGTGGGAGGAAGTACATTTTTTTAGTTTATGTTGATGACATTTTGCTTGCTAGCAACGATATAGGCTTATTGCATGAAACCAAGAGCTTTCAAGCTAAGAACTTTAAGATGAAAGATCTTGGTGGCATTTTTTTTATATTAGGCATCCAGATACACTGTGATCGCTCTCGAGGTATTCTTGGATTATCATAAAAGGGCTATATCAAAAAGGTTGAGATATGGCATGTACGATTGTAAACCGGGTGATAACCTTATAGCTAAGGGAGACAAGTTTAGTCTCAAATAGTGCCTTAAGAACAATTTTGAGGAAAAGAAAATGTAAAAGATTCCTTATGCATCTGTAGTAGGGAGTTTGATCTATGCTCAAGTTTATATGCGCCTGGAAATTGCATACATCAGTGGGATATTAGGCATATATTTAAGCAATTTAGGAGTAGACTATTGGAAAGCAGTCAAAGGGTTTTGCGATACTTCTAAAGAACGAAGGACTACATGAACACATATCAAAGGTCAGATTAGCTTGACATCATTGAGTATACTAGCTTCGATTTTGCTAGATGCCAAGATAGTATGAAATGTACATCGGGCTATATCTATCTACTAGTTGGGGATGCTATCTCTTGAAAAAATGCTAAACAGTCTCTTATAGCCTCTTCTACTATGGCAGCAAAATTCATAGTGTCTTACAAGGCATCCATTCATGGAATATGGCTACATAATTTTGTCACGGGACTGCAAATAGTGGACTGTATTAAAAGGCCACTCAAATTATATGACAATATGTCAACAATTTTATATTCTAATAACAATAAGAGCTTGACAAAGGCAAAGCGTATAAACATCAAGTTCCTTGTTATTTAGGAAAGAATTCAAAATTGACAGTTGTCGGTAGAGCACATATGAACAAACTCCATGATTGCAAATTTTCTTACTAAGGGAGTGCCACCCAAATTGTTTCATAAGCACACTGTTTGTATAGGTGTCATGTCATTTAAGGATATTCAGTTTTAGCGGGAGTTTGTGTTTTTTTTATCCTTTTCTAGAAATTTTTTAGTTATTTCAGTTTATGGATTTTGGTTATTTCGATTATTTTTTGTTGAAATAATTTTTTTGGTTTATTAACACTCTGATTTTAGTATAATTTAATCTCACTAAAGTTTAAGGTGGGCCAGTTGGAAATAGGCATGTTAAGTTCACATTGCATGAAATTTTCCTGCTACACATCTACATCATAATCCATGTCATTTAGTTATATTGACATACATGACCATTGATAAGTTGAGTTATAAGAAATATAACAAAGGCTGTTTTGATCCTATGTTAGTATATGATTGATGGATTGGATTAATTATATATACATATCGGTAATGACAATAAAGTTGAGCTCATACAATTATTTTGCAATGCATAGTTATAAGGTTACTCATATAGGATGATTCTTAATCCAACATTGGGCTTATATGTGAATGATTAAGCATTACACATTGTCATATAAGAGAAGGCCATTCAAAGTAATCATTTGGGTTTTGATAATTTGGACTTTAATATATCTAAAGGGTGTAGGGCCTTTGATTGTAGAGACCAATGGGTATTTTCTATTTTAATAGTGAGCTAAAATAGAAATACCAAAAGATAATAGGAAAGTTATCTATCTATAGGTGGTCATGGTCCCTAGGTCATATGTGTTAATAATTTTTTGGTTCTATCTAAATTCCATCATTAGAGAGAAATATAGAGAAAAAAAATCTTAAGGCATTCTCTTAGAAAATGTAATGACCTAAAAGGCCAGTCGCACATTTCTTTGGGGATTAATCATGTATTCAAGTACGCTTTTGTTACTATCACATCATGCTTTCTATTGATTTATTATGAGAATTGGTTCTAGGATTTTATTCAATTTTGGGATCTTCCTAACAAGGTATCATGAGGACTTGAAGTGAATAAGGGGTTGTTACTGAGGGTAGAATGTTGGGTTCAGTTTATAATAAAATGACTAAGAGGCTTGTAGACGATGGGGTTTAGTGCGTGCCCAAGTTTATTACAACCGCAACACTGTTTGAGCTCAGGGCTCTAGGGAACACACTAACCACTGTCCCAAAGACATGGTGTGGAGATGAGGAGTCGCCACCCAGGGTAATAACTAGGACAAATCGAAAGTGGTGGTAACTCGATTCTCTAATAAAAGCTAGCACCACAACCAGGAGTTCTGGATACGGAATACCAACTTCTTTTAGTCCTGTGTTCATTTAGAATTATTTTATTAATTACTATCTTATTCCCTAATTACATGCAATTTCATTAAACCCTAATTGAACATCCATCTAACCCTAAGGCAACCAATCCATGAAAAAGCATATAAAAAATGCATTCAAAGCGTAATGTCCCTAAATCTA
>CATIWM010131807.1:0-20212 GCA_949671775.1 Mallotus repandus | reverse complement strand
AAAATAAATAAACAAAAGTAAAAGAATGTTGAGAAAGAAGAATGATGAACACAAGTATTTAAGGAGTTCGAATTCTCAATAATCCTACGTCTCCACCTAACTTATCCCCAAGTTATGATGTTGAATCACCACAATCTATTTCCCTAGATTCATTTTTACAACTTGAGTTTTAGGCTCAACTCAAACCTTACAACTTGAGTTTTCAAGGCTTACTCAAAAACCGATTCACAAGTGTTTTGAAGGCTTACACTAAAACCAAATTTCCAAGTGTTTTAATGGCTAAACACTTAAACCAATTCCTTTAGAATAGAACCTCACTTCGCTTTTCTTTAACCCCATAAAATAGAAGAATAAGTATTTCTATTCTAACACTCACCAAACTCTCACAAGAGTTTACTAAATACAAGAATGAATTAAAGAGAATTTGAGCTTAATTGAATGCTTAAGAATATATAAATGAAAAATAAGTTTCTTAACCTATAAATGATCTTCAGAGGTTGTATTTCTAGTTAAGCAATTCAATTATAGCTATTGGAAATAATAATTTTGTTTCTAATAAATCTAAACATCATTTGAATGACATTTTTGACTTTTAGACTGCATTTTCTCTGGTCCCAGTCGTGATCATACTGATCCCGGTCGGGATATTCAAAAATATATCTGTTATAGCCATTATCTTTAAAGTCAGCATTGATCCTGGTCGTGACTACCTTGATCCTAGTCGAGATCACACTGGTCCCGGTAGGGACATTGGCCCGGGATATGTTCTGGAAGATTTCTTCAATTTCGGTGCAATTTTGGTTCTGGTCGGGATTATGACTTTTAGCCATTGAAGAAGATCGAATAAGCCTTATCTTTTTTTCATAAAAGTTGTAGGTATTTGTTTTATTTTTCCATATCACTTTGAATCACCTAAATTGGACATTTTTATCTCAAGATATTGTTAAAATACTAAGAGCTACTCAAATCAAAATGAAAACTACATATGCTGATTTTAACTGAATATTTCCAGACCCAAATGAATTCGGATTTTGACAAGTAAGATCAATTTAGAAAGCTTGTGATGTATAATTTAAATGTAAAGAAGACAATTTTCTCATTATAAAAGGCTAAGACTTCCAAAATCTTCCTGGAATCGCGAAGGTCGATTTAGCCCAAGAGCATGTTTAACTTAATTTGATTTTCATTATAGTCCTAGCTTATACAAACTTAAACAAACATATTAAATGCTCAAAATCAAGTTTTTTAAGATCAAAATCAAGATTGATTATTGCTAAGGTCAACAACTTTTACTTGTATTTTTATTTTAGTTAAATTGTATTTTGCACTGTTTAATATAAAAATTAAAAATAAATTTTTTTTTCAATAATAATAGTTTAATTTTTTTATTTTAATAATATTCAGTATATTTTTATTTCAAATTTAATATATATAGGTGAAAAAATAAATTTTTTAAATTAAAAATATGAATCTAATATAAAAAGTGCATTTAAGTTAATTTACTACTTGAAATAAGATACATAAGCACTTTAACCCTGATAAAACCTGCTAGAGACATTATTTTAAAATTTTTTTGTAGGTTCAGATATCTAATTGTAAAAAAAAATTATTTGAACACGACAATAATAAAAGTGAAAACGTTTTGGGCACCATTTATATATTTATCCCTTTAGTTAAAATACCAAATAAAAAATAACTCATGGATTTTTTTTTAGGCAAAATCCATTATCAAGCCCCTGAACTATAATGGTTTATTCTATTGAACCCCTTTCATTTTATTGCATTCTATTGAACTCTTATGCTTTTATTTATGTAGCTATTAAGGACCAATTTGACAGATCCACTAATGATATTAAGTATTGCATATAAAAATAATATCATCAAGAATTTAAATAAAAGCATAGGTGCTCAATATAATAAACCCAATAGGTTTAGGGGCTTCATAATGAATTTTGTCTTATTTTTATATGAAATACTTAACACCGTCAATTGAAACTGTTAAAAAAGTTTTCAATAGCCACTTAAATAAAAGTGTAAGGGCTCAATAGAATGCAATGAAAGGATATGGACTAAATAAAATAAACCCAATAAGTTCAGGGGCTTTATAATAAATTTTGCCTTTTTTTTAACATTGCTATTTCACTGTCCATCCAAAAGAACTGAATTGACATTAAAGATTCGTTTGATTTAATTATTTATTGTAGCTTTTTTATATATATATATATATTAAATGCTGACCTAAAAAGTCATCAAGTAAAAAATTTAACAATTGTCCCTCTTCATAATTCAACATTCATTTCTAAAAATTTGCATTGAGTTATGAAAATTTATATTATTTTTGTAACACCTCTTGCCACCAACACTCTCATTAGACGAGTATGACCTCGACCCATCTAACTCGAGCACATATGTGAATGAGCATCACTTATGAACTAAATTCAAACCATAATTATAAATAACCTTTCTACACCTTTAAACAAAATAGTTGCTTTTTATAATACAAATACATAACCATAAAAAATATATCTTATTTTCTAAATTCTATTCCAAACTACATTTACATATATATAATTAAAATTTACAAAATTTCATGATCAATTTTGTGATTATTGTTTCCATTCACTTTCTGTTTGCAGATTAACTTGATAAGTCTTAGCTACCTGTAATAATCTCGTCTCTAGGATGGTTTGTTGAACCTTAAGCCTCCAATAGATTGACACTTGCACCTTCTAGTTCTTTCCTTTCACTTTGATCCTCAATTTTCCTTTTATACAGTCAAGTCCTAAATCAAACTAAACTTGGGTGATCATTTGGTCCTACTCTACGTCTAGTCTCTAATACATAAATATATACATATTTTTAATTTCAATTTATTAATTGTATTATAAAATACAATCTAGTTTTATTTGGCACGGATGTGACAATTTTTCCATAAAAAAATTAAAAAGTTGATTTTTATTAAAATACATATATTTTATTTGATATAAAACACTCTAATTTGATTAAATTTAAAATACTACTCTTCCTTTCCATAAAAATGATGTCTTTTATTTTAATTGAAATATCCTATTTTATTCAAATAACAACACTTTTCTTTTTTAACCTAAAAAGTAAAAAATATGTAATTTTTCATTCATTTTCTATATTTATTTTATTTATTTATTCAATAATTATTATTACTATGCATATTAAAAATATTATGTGCTCTTAATAAAAAATAATAAGTTCAAACTTTTATAGTTGATTAATTTATAGTTTTTAATTTATTATATTTATTTAATTATTTTTTTTAAAATATGTATATTATTTGCAGTCCGTGCTCGGATTCATGACTAGTTATTTATAATTTTTGTTTATAATTGATAGATGATAAATGGTAGTTAGTAGTTGATAAATGTGAACTACTTTTCTTTTTATTATGTCAAATGATCATTAAATATATAGTTGATTTTTGAACATAATTTCATATAACTTCTAGTGTTTAATATGTAAAAATAATATATTAACAAACAATAAATTTTTATCTTTGGTTTATGTATGTTTATCTAAAAATATTAATAAAAATTATTTAAAAGTGAACTTTAAAATATCAATGTTATTAATACTTTGAAAAAATATGGATATAAATTTATTAATTATAATTTAAAATGATATTTAATTTATTATGAATAATAAAAGATTTACAACATTAAAAAGTTATTTGCTATTAGTTATTTTTAATTGGGATTTTTTCATAAATAGACCAAAAACAAAAAATAATATCAAAACCCACATTGACAAAAATATTTTCAAAAATAACTTTAAGGAAGTTTTTTTTTCTCCAAAAATAGACCATATATAAGCTTACTTTTTTCAGCTAAAAGACAAATGTTCCAAAAAAGAAAAAACTGTTTCCTAAACAAGCACTGATTCCTAAAAAAATCGCAATCAACTCAACGAATTTTCCTCACCAATCGATCATCTCAAGCTTCTTCTCTAATCAATTGCACTTTTTTTTTCAATCCATCAAAATCACGATCGGCTCAAACTTGTATTTTGTTTCTCCATTTTGTTTTTGGTTGCTTTTTTCTTCTCATTTTCACGATTATCTCCAACTCTAGTTTCTTAATCTACAAAAATTAGATATGCAACAAATTTGTTAAACAAATTGGAGAGATAAACTTTCAAACAACATTAAAGATCAAAAGCAACAATCATTTAAAAACCAGGTATGTAGCTCATAAACATATCAGATATTGTTTTCTACTTTTTTAGCATTTCTCATTTTTTCAATAAGAAACACTAAATCATGATTGTTAAAAACATTGAAATTTTATTAAAACAATATAAATGATGTTTTTATGGTTATAAAAAATAAGAATAATATTCGACATCAGTTTCTTAGAAACAAAAAGCAAAAAAAAAAAAAAAAACAAGAAATAATAAAAGCTAAAATACTGAGGGAAAAAAGCAACACGAAGCAACAAGAAACAATAAAAGCTTAAACATGAGTTAAAAAAGCAACACAAAGAAACAAGAAGCAACAAAAACTTGAAAATATGAAAAACAGTAACAAGAAGTAACAATGTTTTAAACTGAAAAATGACTAACCAGTTTCTTTGATTTTTTTATTACAGGTACAATGGAAGTCATACCTGTTTTCATTCATCACATTGGGAACTAGAATAAAGCAATGGCTTACGTTGATTTTGATGTGACAGGAATTACCATACAACCAAACTATAACTTTGATGAAATGCTGAAAATACTATCAGAGCAGTTTCAAATTGAAACAAATTTTCAGCAAATGGTCATACAGTACAAAGTCAAAGAAAATTATCCACCTTTAAAAATAGAATATAATGCAACTCTCTTCTTCTATTTGCAACTAAAGAAGAAAGAGCCTAATTTCATTAGATTCCCTATATGCATCACTATTGATAAGAAGGAATTTCTAGAAACAAGCTTTAATAACAACATATTGCAATAATAATCAACAACTCAAATAGATCAAGTATCACTTTTTGAACATAGCTCAACAAGCACAGAAGCAAATAACCAAAATTCAGATTTTTTGGATTATCCAAAAATGATGACGGACATGCTTCAACTAGAAGATGGGAGTGAAGAATCATCAACAATCTGCAACAAAACAATAAGAGAACTTGAAGAAGGTGTAATATACAACAGCAAAGAAGAATTCAAAAAAGCATTAAGATTTAGTGTTGTCAAGAACCACTTTCAATACAAAACTGTTAAGAAAAACACTCTTAACTTTCTTACAAAATGCTTGGAAAAACAAACAGATTTATTGTTAAAAAGTTCAACAACATCCACACATGCAGCATGGACATCAGATTAGCATACCAAAGACAAGCAACAAAAACTCTGGTGGCTGACTGCAAAAAATAAAACTATCAAAGTGTCAAAACGATATACTCACCAGCAAAAACAATGAGAGACATGAAAGAAGAGTATGGTGTCAATATAAACTACCTAAAAGTATGGAGATCAGGAGAAAAGGCACTTCAAATGCTAAGAGGTAAACCAGATGAATCCTATGCACTTTTACCAAGTTTCCTATATATGTTAAAGAGAACAAATCCAGGATCAATTATTAACCTCGATCTGAAAGAAGACCACTAATTCCTCTATGTGTTCATGGCACTTGATGCATCAATAAAAGGGTGGAAATATTGCAGACCAATTGTAGGAGTCGATGGCACATTTTTGACAGGAACATATGGCGACATGCTGCTTTTAGCAACAATACAAGATGTTGGTGGTAAAATTTTTCCTCTTGCTTTCTCTATTATTGACTTTGAAAGTGATGAATCTTTGGAATGGTTCTTCAAAATAATCAGACAAGCTTTTGGTTGTAGAGAAGGAATGTCGATAGTTTTTGATAGATATGATAGTATAGAAAAAATAATACAAGAAATATACCTTATAGTAGCCCATGGTATTTATATATACCATCTTTTAAACAACCTGAAAAAAAACTTCAAAAAGCATCAAGGATTCTTTTTTTAAAGCAGTAAAAGTATACACCATTAAAGAGTTTGAGTACAACTTGGAAAAGATTGGTCAAAGGATAACCCCATACCTAAAAAACATTGGGTATCATAAATAGACTAGACCTTTCTCAATCAACAATAGATACTCAACAATGACTTTAAATATAGCTAAATCATTAAATGTGGTGATCAAGAAAGCTAAAGACCTACTGATAACAACATTACTACAATACCTGCATGCTTTAGTGCAAGAATGGACCTATACAAATAGGAATTTTACAAAATCAACATTCAGTAGGCTTGCAAAAAGACCATAAGATATAATTAATGACAACTACATGAAAAGCCTAAATCTATAGGCTATATTATTACTTCTGTCGACCTTAGGTTTATTTAATCTTTATAGTTTTTACTTTAATAAATAAATAAATTAAAGTAATATTATTGAGTGTGTTTAGGTTCAATTGATTTCATAGAATCAAAGTAAAGTGTTTCAACCTCCTAGTCTATCCAAAATATCATATATAAGGTTCCAAAAAGTTCAAGATCACTTCAAGTCAATTAGAGCATCAAAATATGTCCAAAATCAAGTCATAGGGCATCCCTCATGAGCTCAAGTTCCGATCATAAGCAACAGTCATGAGCTCCAGCTTCAAAGGGCCTTAATGGTGCAAAAGAGACAACACCCCTCATGATCTGCCCTCACTATCGTGAGGTGGTCATGACATGGTCACGAGGATCAATCACGAGCTACTTCAGGTCATGATCTTCAGGCATCTTAGCAAGTAAAGAAGATTGAGCTGCTCACGGTCTTCCCTCATGACAGTGAGCAGCTCATGACTAGTCTTCTCTTAAATGTACAACAGTCACCTGCCATCCAACGACTATATTTTTCAAGACTCATGACCGTGACCATGCCCTCACGATCATGAGTAGTTGTTTCTCTATAAAAGGCTATTTTTACATTTAATGAAACTTGGAGAGGATGGAGATGAAGTTAATGCTTCCCAATAGACATTTTTGAGTAGTTAAACTATAAAAACAACTCATGGAAGCTCATTAAGGGATAACACACTTTGGTTGTTAAATCATTTACTCTTAGCATTCAATTGAGCTCTCAAACAATCATTCATTTTCATTATTGTTCTTTAACTCTATTGAGAGTTAGTTGTGTGTTAGAAATAAGACTTCTACTTCATCTAATTTTTGGGATAGATTAGAAGGGAAGTGAGTTTATTTCTAAGGAATTGGTTTAAGTGTTTGTCCATTAAAACACTTGGGATTTTGGTTAGAACTAAGCCTTTTGAAAGCTCATTGTTGTAAGGTATAGAGTTGAGCCTCAAAACTCTTGTAATCATAATCTTGTTAATAAGATTGGTGTGGTGATTAAAAATCCTAACTTGGGGACAAGTTAGGTGGAGACGTAGATTCATTTATGAATCGAACTCCTTAAATTTGTGTGTTCATTCTTCCTTATCTCACTCCTCCTTTAATTCTTATTTAAACCACTTTAATTTTCTTTTAATTTCTCAAAAGCCCTATTTACCCCCAATCTAGGGCAATTACAATTGGTGTAAGAGCTTAGGTTATAGGAACTTAATTGCTAGAATTCAAGATCATGGGGGAGTGAATCTCAAAATTTTTCTTCACTTAGATCATTCTTTGATGGGAGTGACTATCCTCATTGGAAGTTCAAAATGGAGCTCTATCTAGATAATGATCCAATAAAACTATGGGATGTCATATTAGATGGTTGGGAACCTCCAAAAGGCAAAATCAATAAATTGGAAGTGGTTCTTTAAAGAAGTCAATGGAATCAAACTCAAAAAGAAGAAAATCACAAAAATAAGAAAGCAATGATCACACTACTTTCTTTAATGTCAAGAGAAGAAGGTGACAAATTCCAACATTGCCAATTCGCAAAAGAAGTTAGGGGAACACTTGAGAATCACTATGAAGGAAATATGCAAGTGAGAATCAAGAAGGTTCAACTTCATATGTATGAATATGAACTCTTCAAGATGAAGCCTCAAGAATTAATTATGGAAATAACAAATCACCTTAATGCTCTACTTACAATACTTAAGAAACTTGGAAAATATTTCTCCAAGGAAGAAGTGAATAACAAGATTCTAAGAATCCTACCTAAGAGGGATTAGGAATCAAGAGTCACTTTAATTGAGGAAGCTCAAGACCTCTCAACTCTCTCAGCCGATATACTCATTGGAAAGCTCCTTACACATGAGCTTACCATAAAGCAAAAAGGAGATGAGAAAGATGAGAAAGAAGAGAAGAAAAAGAGCTTTGTATTGAAAGTTATTCAAGAAGTAAGTGAAGATGAAAGCCTTAAAGATTCTAGTAATGAAGATGGTGACATTGCTATGCTTACAAGGAACTTCAAAAAATTATTGAGAATGAAGAACTCTTTAAGAACTAGAGATTTCAACAAGAAGTATGAAGGCAAGAAGCGCAAAGAGTTTACTTGCTATGAATGCAAAAAATTGGGTCACATTAGAAGTGAGTGCCCCAAGCTCAAATTCAAGAACAGTGTAGCAAAGGATAAGAAGAAGGCCTTCAAAGCTTCATGGGATGACTCATTTGAATCAGAAAAGGAAGAGGAGCAACAAGAAGTGGCCAACCTTTGCTTCGTGGCTCTTGAAGATGAAAAAGAGGTAACATCTACATCTAATTCTTCTTATGATGATTGTGGTAATTATGATGATGATAATGTTGATGATGATGAGAGCTCTATTGAGAGCAAACTCATGCTTAAATGTAAAAGTCTTCTCTCTAAGAAGAAGTTTTATAAGCATGAGCTATCAAACTTATACAAGGAATTTGAAAGCTTAAAAAATTATTTCTCTAAAATTGTTGAATCAAATGAAAAACTTACTAATGATTTAAAATCCCCAAATTCCTTGGAGGACCAACTTAAAAAAGCTAATGATGAAAATCTTAAGCTTTCTAAGGAGGTCCTAGAATTGAAGAATTCCATTGATAAATTCAAGAAGGGAAACGAGACTTTAAATAGTCTTTTTTACTCTAAAAAATTCTATGGGGATACTCATGGAATTGGATATACAAATGGAATGCCCTATTCATTATCATCTCATATTAAATTTGTCAAAGCTTCTTGTGATTCCACCCCTTCTACCTCTAAGCCTCTTGAAACTCAAACTTTCAAAGTTAAAAGGTCTCATGTGTTAAATGAAAAGGGAAAGTCCCATAAGACTCAACCCCCATTAACATAAAATGGTAAGGCTCAAGCTAAAAGGCCTCAACGTGGACATGCTTATATGTACACTAGATACAACACTCCTAAGCATGCTACACAAGCACCTCATAATGCACAATGATGTTGCCAATGCATGTCTTACTCTTATCCTAAGGCATAAAAGACTTTTAAGAAGTCTACACAACCACAACATAAAAAGTATGTTTCATACACTACAAAATCATATCCCTCTAGAAGAAATAGATTTGCAAATGTTGAATACTTTTATTGCATAACCAAAGGTCACACTAGCAATGTGTGCTTCTATAGAAGACTACACTTTAAATTGCTTCCTTTGGACTACTTTCAAACTAACCAACCTAGACTAATGAAGGTTTGGGTTCAAAAGAATGTTTGAATTATTTTATGTAGGTATGCTTGAAGTCCACAAGAACAAAAAGCAAGTGGTATCTTGATAGCAAATGTTTAAGACACATGATAGGAGACAAGGAACAATTCAACAAGTCTGATGCTAAGGATAGAGGTTATGTTACATTTAGAGACCATGCCAAAGGAAAGATAGTAGGCATTGGAGAAATTGGTAACCCTCAATCCTTTTAAATACATAATGTATTGCTTATTAATGGTCTTAAACATGATTTGCTTAGTATAAGTCAATTGTGTGACATGGTAAACAAGGTCACTTTCTATCCTAGAAATTTCTTTGTTAGTAGTTTAGATGAGGATAAAGTGATTTTTAGTAGTGAAAGAGTAGATAATGTCTATGTCATTGAGTTGAATAAGATTGATAACAAAGACATTAAATGTTTGGTGTCTATTTCCTATGACACATGGACATGGCATAGAAGGTTAGGACATGCAAACTTTAAGCTTTTGGATTATCTTAGTAAGCATGAACTTGTGGTTGGGTTACCCAAACTCAAGTTCACTAAGGACAAGCCTTGTAATGCTTGTTAAAAAGGAAAACAATCACAGTCTTCCTTTAAGCTCAAGAATGTAGTGTCCACCTTTAGGCCACTTGAACTTATTCACATTGATTTGTTTAGACCTACTAAAGTTGCTAGTTTAGGTGGAATGCACTATGCATATATTTTGGTTGATGATTACTCCAGTACACTTAGGTGTGTTTCCTTACTCATAAGAATGTTGCCTTTAAAGCGTTTGAAAGTTTTTCAAAAAGAGTTCAAAAAGAAATTTTTTTTTGCATTTCAACTATCTGAAGTGATCATGGAACCAAATTTGAAAATAAAATTTTCAAAACCTTTTGCAATGAAAATGGTATTTCACATACTTTTTCTTCTCCTACAACTTCTCAACAAATTAGGGTAGTTGAAAGGAAAAATAGGACTCTAGTGAAAATGGCTAGGACTATGCTTTATGAGTATAATTTATCCTTATACTTTTTGGCAAAAGCCGTTAACACTTCTTGCTATATAGCAAATAGAGTCTTTAAAAGACCAATTTTGAACAAAACTTCTTATGAGATTTAGAACAATAGAAAACCCAAAATCTCATAACTTAAAGTATTTAGATGCAAGTGCTTTATATTAAACACCAAGGATAATCTTGAGAAATTTGATTCTAAAGCCGATGAAGGAAGTTTCCTAGGCTATGCTACCTTTACCAAAGCATATAAAGTCTTTAATAAGAGAACTCCAGTGGTTGAGGAATCTATACATGTTGTATTTGACGAATCTAACCCACTTGATCCTAAAAAGGATATGTACAATGTTGATGATATTGTAGATAAGCTTGTGGATATGAACATTCAAGAAGAAAATGCAAACCATTGTAACTTGAAGGTCCAAGCAAGGAAGTAAGTGAGGAATACGCCCCAGGCGCGTGATCATGTGCTCTTCTGACCCTCATGCTCTCTTCCGACCCTCACTCACTCTAAAACTCACACACGCACACACCGAGACCCCCGTACATGCACTCCTAGGGTCCCGAGCTTGCATTTTACCAAAAAATGCACAAAAAAATGTACGAATCGCGCAAACACAAGCATTGCATGTTTTAGGACACTGCATTTGACATCACTATCCCAGAAAGTCATATCATTATTCATCAAAAAGGAAAGATGAAGCACAAATGACACAAGCATGTCACATATGCAATTATCACATTGTCACATTATGGAATCATGCTCGAAACACGATAAATGATGACATCATCACTACATCACTACTACATCATCATTGCTCAGTAGCATTTTCATATGCTTAGTAGCATTTCATCTGCTTAGGAGCATTTTGTTTGCTTAGTAGCATTTTATCTATTTAGAAGCATTTTATCTACTTCGTAGCATTTTATCTGCCTAGAAGCACTTCATTTGCTTAGTAGCATTTCACCTACTTAGTAGCAATCTCATTTTCTTGACACCTCAGAAGGTTATAGCAGCATCTTTATTGCTTAACACCTCAGAAGGTTATAGTAGCATCTTTATTGCTTGACATCTTAAAAGGTTATAGTAGCATCTTTATTGCTTGACATCTTAGAAGGTTATAGTAGCATTTCCATCTGCTTGACACCTCAGTAGGTTATAGTAGCACTTTCATTTGCTTGATACCTAAGGAGGTTATACAAGCATCATCTCACCTCACCTAAGGGGATTGCAAGGCACACAAACAAGCAACGACTCCACCAACAAAATGAAACAACATCAACAACGATGAGCTTGACATCAAAAGAACAAACGACACACCATCAGGTAAGTACCTCTTCCCAAAAAATGCTTTTCTCATCTTTGCATTGCTTCACATGTATTGACATTAGTACTAGAGGACTATATAACACACATGAAGTAGGGGGAAACTATTATACATCAAAATTTGACTATCCCCAAAAAGGTCCAATGATGAAAATATCTCTCCAAATATGACAAGTGTTTGCTCATTCGCACGCCTCTGAAGCATGTCGTAAGTCTGAAAAAAACTGAACAAAGCCTTCAGAGAGCAAAATCGACCTCCGAATCGTTAAGTTGCACCCCAATTTCATGAACTATGAAATATCAGAGTGGTAAGTCACTTGTTTCGAGTAATCGTTGCTCAAAATGAGCAACTCATCAGATCGATGTTCGGCTCATGAGACTGGAGTTCCACTTCATGAAATCGGAAGCCGATTTTGACAAAATGGACATCGAAAATGCATCTGGGAGGTCCAAAATCCTAAAAAACACCCCTGAAATACCACAGTCAGAGCCCGGGAAGGCGGCGTGACACGTACAAGAGCACGTGACCATGCTGTGAGTGATCACGCACTCCAGGCCTGTGATCACATGCAAAATAGCATGATCACGTGCCCTGGTATGCATGCACATGCGCAAAAGTGTGCACACACGTGCCTTGGGATGTGTGATCATATATTTTTGATACTTTTACCTATAAATAGGGGTCTTTACCTCCTATTTTAAAAGGGGCAAGAGCCGAGGAGCCTACATACACTGAAACACTATTGAAATGAAGACTCAGGAGTCCCAATTCATACACTTTTAGCTCACCTTTTATATTTTTCATAGGATTTTTAGACCGCTTTTGAACCAAACCCAACCACATCTTTGTCAAAGCATGCTTCAAAGGTATATGAATTTGCATTACACACGTCATTTCCAACCTCCCGATGAGGACAGCTTGAGAATCCTACGAAGCTAAAGCTTCAAAAATACCAAACAAGCTCAGTCGAATCTGAGGACCAAATAATCATTTTTGCACATTTATTTTACTATTATGCATTTTATTTTATGGCCACCAGCAATTAAGAAATTGTTATGATCTGTGTGATGAGACTGGCAATTTGCATGTTGATTGAATAATCTCTGCTTTATTTTGCTTATAATAAATCATCATTTTGCATCAATATGCATTCAATAAACATGAAAGTTTGCTTATCTAAGCTAAAGCTTCAATATCATGGTCCAATGATGAAATCATCATTATTTGCTATTTATCTTATCATTTATAAATGCTTTATAATAATTCCTGCAAGAGCATGAACTACATGCATCTGTTTTATCATTCATGATGCATCAATCATCTTTATCGTGCTTATATAATGTCCGAGTGGATGAATAGATGAAATTGCACATAGTTGTGTTAACCTCTGTCTTGCAGGTGTTTTCTAGATCAGTACTAGATTTACGTTTCTACAATCCTCTTTTCCTTTTTCAAATGTATTTCCTAGGAAAGCCTTGTAAATAATTATGCTGAATTTCTCATACTTTCCGTTATTATCATGTGCTTGTGTGAATGTACATATATCAACTATCATTACCGAAACTAGGGTGATGCGGTAGCCATATATTGAGTATCATAATAAGAAATAGCCAAAAAATTGAAGAGATCTTTTGGGCTCAAAATCTCTATTGGGGACGATACTCGTTGAGTGACTCGATGCTGTCCCTTTCATCTTTTCCTTGTTTTCTAAAACTCGGTGGCGACTCTAACCACAAAGTGTCTCGCATTCCCTCAAGACCAATCATTTTTTCCTTTCCTATAAATAGAACGGATGTCCCATTTAGCAAAGTTGCCATGTCCCTTAGAATCAGAAAAATGTCCTAATAACCCTTTGGAACCTTCCAGAATAAAAAAAAAAGCAAAAAAGGTCGATCACAGTGGTGACTCTATTGGGGACTCTGGTTAGAGTGATCAATTCAAAAATGGCTATTTCTCATTATATAATACTCAATCATATGGAGCCCTTCACTATTGCATTTGCACTACAAAATCGCACATGCACTCTTGGTCCCTATCAGTTGACAATGACGGAAAGTGATCCACTATGGTTCCACACAAGTCATAGGGTGACCGATTTGGATTTGTCACCTTTAGCCTTTACTCGAGGTATTGCCGGACTCATCTGACCAGAGTCTGTGACCCAAGTCCTTAAGGGGGGTGACCCGAGTTATCAAAAGAATGCTAGACTCACTGACCGTAGTTCGTAACCCTAGTTATGGGGGGCATTCTCACTAAAGGAGCCCTTAGCTTTATACCCTCGACTCAGCCTATGTAAATAAACCAATAGAAATCTCCACTAGGATCCTACTAAGCTTTGTATAATAGCCCTGATGCTGTCTGTTTGACCTGACATTCACAAATGCTATGATGCTTTTAGTTTCCATCATCAATTGACGTCATTACATCCATTCTCATAGACTGCTCACACTTAGACTGTGTGATCTTTGATTACCTTACATAAGCCTGATGTACAAGGAATGATAAGAATCATTCACCTCAATATGAATAGCCTATGAGAACCAGTTAATAGTGGCACCTTTCTATGATAGAACCTACGAGCGTCGTCCATTTGTCCTTATCAGATCAAACAGATGGGTCAGGAATTCAACTAGATTGCAAACATTTATGTTGAAAGAATCAAATCATAAACTATCAAATAATGCTTTTATTCCTCTTGGTAAATGTATCAAATATCGATATGGGGACATGAAACTAGATCCCTCTTGTTGACTATAGCCTCTACACACGCGGACATGTAAGGATTGTAGATGCCATTTGTGACCCAACGACTAGTCCCCATATTGACATTATACGATTACCTCGAGTGCATTTAAGCATTATTCCTTAGTTTACCTTTTGGTTCTCATCAATACAAATTGAAATAGCCTAGTCTAAGAGCAGAACCATAGTCCCCTGCTAACTATCGGGTTAAAACTCACTTAAAAAAGAGGTTCAATAACCTCGCAGAGTGATAAGGTTGGAAGTAAGAGATTGCTTGTGATTGGTTTGTTCTTTGCGTAGGAAAAGCTAACAATCTCTTACATAAACATGCATACATGACATACATATAGACAACATATGCTAACCATGTCTTTTTTGCAGCCATTTGCATCCATCATAATAAGACTATACATGAGCATGCATACATGCTAATCGTATTCTTTTGCATGCTTATCCTATGCATGCATCATTCATCATTTATTTATTCTATCTCACTAATGTTTAGTAAATGAGATCTTAACATGGGTGATTCAGAAGACACTTCATGTCAACAATTTGAGGATAAGCTAAAAGAGGGGATTCAGAAATTGCTTATTGATGGCACCATAGCAGAAATCCTCCAAGCCCAAATCAAAGCCACTAATGTTCAAACCAGAAACTCCCAAGAGGGAAACCGTGCTGCTACTCCTATAAATGAAGCATCTGTATCTATTCACCCATGACCATATAGAGGAAAGGGTGTCCTTCATACTCCTGTACTGATTGAAGATGATGATGAGTATTACTATGCCTTTAAAACACCTCAACAATAAGCTGCTAAGATTGTTGACTTGACCAAACCTGAATAAGTAGGGGAGGTTAAACTGTTAGCCAATAGGATGGCTCAATTAGAATTTGCTTTCAAAGGCAAGGGGTCTCATGAATCCAAAAGCTTTATTGATCTAGCTCTGTTCAAAGATGAACTACTTCCTAATGATTTCAAATTGCTAAACTTTGCCAAGTTCGGTGGAACTGGGGATCCAAGGGTCCATTTAAGGCAATATACCACCTTTATGGCTGATACTAAGCTTACAGAATCACATATTGTCTGATTCTTCTTCACATCACTAGAAGAGTGACCAAGAGCATGGTTCTTTGACCTTGAGGATGAGATCAAGAGTGACTGGTTGCTATTGACTCAGAAATTTATCAAGCAATATGAATACAACACTCGTATATAACTCGCAAGGATCTAGAAACTACGAAACAAAAGTCTGGTGAGTCTTTCTCTGATTATATTGCAAGATGGTGAGCTAAAGATGTCAAGATAAGAAACCGTCCCCTGGAGGATGAGCAGATAGAGTTGATAATCAAAGGATCATTACCCCATTTCAGAAAATAGATGATCTTTTCCCATTACCCTAATTTTTGAGCACTTCATCAAGCTGGAATCAGAATTGAAGATGAGGAAACCTAACAACCCAGAAACACTTTCTGCCGAAACACTCAAACCATGACCCAAAATCAAAACACCTTCACCCAAACTGCCGAGATAAACCAAATTCAACTAAACACTTTCAACCCACCATCTGTTAATGTCATTAACAAGCCACCTAGAAGATTTTCCAACTTCAACCTCCCACTAGCCAAGGTCTTCCAAAGAGTTCAGCAAAAGAACCTCCTACAACATGAGAACCAAAACCACTACCAAATCCTTTGCCTCCATAAATTGACCAGAACCTATTTTGCCACTTCCACCAAATGACCGGCCATGCTACTGACACTTGTAGAACTCTCAAAAATGCAATCCAAGACCTCATTGACTCAGGAAAGATTGATGATCCTGAAAGACGACCCAATGTCAACCCCTTCTAAATTACCAAGCCATGCCTCCACCAACAATCAACACAATCTCATCCAGCCTACCTGAAACCCTTACCAAACAATCAATCCAAGCCATTTAGGAAACCCCTGAAGAATAAGAAGCCAGAGCAGAAAAAGAATTCCTAATGATCTTAGAAGATGAACTGTTAAGCCTGATTCTTGATTGTTATGACTCCAGTGAAGATGAATGGGACCCTTCCACATTTGAATATATTTCACTGCCCGAAGCATTCACTCCTCATTTGATGATGCAAAGGAGAGCTAGAGATGTAGCCCTTCCCATGAATGGTGAAGTAATTGACTGCTCTTATCTATATGAAACAGACGAAAGCCTCAAAGTTGAGCAAAACAAACATGAAGTATGGGATCTACTGGGCCAACCATCTGGAAAATTTTACTACAAAGTCAAGTACAATGCACCTTTAATAGCTCATGTCCTTCTAGAGGAAATAGTGCCCTCAGGATAGGGAGAAGAGTTTGATGAAAAAGACAGAATGACCACAATCGTCCAGTCTCCAAACCTACAAGTCATGGGAATTAACATCTGGTATGACTCTGATGAAGAAGTTAACAAAGGCACAAATACCCAGGAACATGATGACTCTAAGATCATTGTCTAGAACAAGGGCAATAATATAAAAGCAACTAGTCAAGAGACACCACACAATAAAAAGTAGATAGCTAAAAAACCTCTACCCTTAGTTAACCACGTAACCTATAGCAAAAGAGTCTTCCAACCTCCTGAAAAGGAAAAGGATGTCTCCAAGGCGAAAGAAATGTTAAGTGATGTGGCTCTAACTAAGGAAAAAGATGATTAGGATCTTAAGCAGCTTAAGAAAACTCAGGCACAAGCTAGTATTTGGGATTTGCTCATGGCCTCTAAGAAGCACATAGATGCTCTAGCTAGGGCTCTTGATAATGCAAAGATCACCACCAATGATTCGCCTTGTGAAATGATAGCTTCTCTAATGAAAGCTCCTTCTAATGCAATCACCTTCTTAGATGAAGATCTACCTCTTAAAGGAAGGGTCCATAATCGTCTCCTGTTCATACAGGCAATAGTCAGATCTAAAAAGACCTCATTTGTTATGGTGGATGATGAATCTGCTGTCAAGGTTTTCCCCCTAAGGCTGTTGCACAAATTTGGAACGAATATTGAAGACCTAGAGGAATCTAACGTGATTATTCGAGCCTATGATGACTCTAAGAAGCCAGTCGTAGGGACTTTCAAAGCAATAGTCATTGCGGGGGATATTGAATTACTAGTGGAGTTCACTGTCCTAGACATTCCTATAACTTTTGCCCTGCTATTGGGGAGGCCCTGGTTCCACCCACTAGGAGGCATACCTTCTACCATACACTAGAAGATCAAATTACCACTCAAAGACAAAGTTGTCACCATTCCGGCTGAAACAAATAGCATCATTGCTTGCTTGAACATAGTGCCACCAAGCTTCTAGATCTCTGTAATCCACGAAGATTGGGTCGACCCAAAGGTCACTATAATAATGAAAAACATACAATACTTGCCCGAAACTGGATTGGGTAGAAGGTACATTAGAGTCATATAATTCCCTGACTTCTGAGGATAAACCAATAGACACGGCCTGGGTTATGATCTTGAGAAGGACGGTGGAGTTAAGAAGTCCACCTCCTTTATTCCAGAGGGCTCAACTGAAGTCTACTAGGGATAGACTTAGAAGTGGGAAAAGGAAGTGGTAGAGAAAGTTGGCTTTGAAATCTTCAAAGATGTTATTGACTATACTAAAAAAAAATGCTTGATAGAAGATATCACTGAGACTGATATTGAAGAACTAATGAAGAGTCTAAAATTAGAATCCAAAACTGAGACCCCCAACTGTGAGGAAGTTATTGCCATCCTCGAATCAAGCATTGATTGCATTCTATTTGAAAACACTGCTACTGGAGATGATCTCTATAATGTTCCTTAATTTTAAACTGATGATGTAATGAACTCTAAAGTTAATGCAATGAAATCAAATTTTGATTACTTGTTCGATGTCCTTTCTGAAGGTAGTGTGCATTGCATTGATCAAAATACTTGCATATTTGACATTCATTCCATATGCACTAAACCATTTAACATTGGAACAGAAAATGAACCACGCATTTTGCATATTTCGAAAGATGTAACCCCTAAGGAGAGGAGAGAAATTGAAAAAATATTAATAAAATATTCAAAAGTATTTGCTTGGACATACGAAAACATGTTCGGTATCGATATAGACATTATTCAACACTACATTCCCACCAAAGAAGGGTGTAAACCAGTAAAGTTGAGAAGACTCAGACCAGAATGGGCCTAATTAATAAAAGAATACATCAAAAAGCAGATCAAGGCTAAGTTCCTAGAGGTAGTAGATTATCTGCAGTGGTTAGCAAACGTCATGCCAGTGCCAAAGAAAGACAGAAGGGTCAAAATTTGGGTTGACTACAAAGATCTAAATAAAGCATGCCCAAAGGATGGCTTCCCTTTGCCTTATATAGATGTGTTGATAGACAATGCTGCCTCTTGCACAATGTATTCCTTCATGGATGGATTTTTTGGATACAATCAGATTTTGATGGCCATTATTGACAAAGCAAAGACGTCCTTCATAACAGAATGGGGTATTTACTGTTATAGGGTAATGCCTTTTGGCCTGAAAAATGCAGGTACAACCTACCAAAGAATGACAACAACTATGTTTCACGATATGATATATAAAGAAGTAGAGGTGTATGTAGATGACATGATGGTTAAATCAGAAACCAAAGAAGGGCACCAACTGCTCTCGAGAAAATTCCTTAGAAGGGTTGAAAAATACAACCTCAAGTTTAATCCTAAAAAGTGTGTATTCGAGGTGACTTCAGGCAAGATGCTGGGATACATCATCAGCTAGAATGGGATCAAAGTGGATCCGGATAAAGCAAAAGCAATCAAAGAAATGCCAGTGCCAAAAACAGAGAAAGAAATCATAGGGTTTCTAGGGAGGCTATTGATATAGCACAAATATACATACTTATTTAGGAATATTTTAGTAATTATGTTGTTTATTTTGCTTATGATCTTGTGTTTTTATGTTTTTAGTATGTGATTTCTATCTACCAAATGCGTTTTAGGTTTGTTTGTATGTTTTGATGTATTTTTAGGCCTAATGATCATTGGAAAAGGCTTGGAATTGGTTAAAACAAGTTAGAAAGCAGAAAGACTCATTTTTGGATGATTTGAGACTATCATGAGTCATTACACATGGGACGAGTTGTTACGGAGAGCTTCTATAACGAGTCGGCACCTTGGAACGACTCGGCACAGGGATAAAAGGCCTAGAAGATTCTAGATTGAGCATTTTTTGTATTTCGGTCATAACTTCCTCTATAGACATCCAAATGAGGTGATTCAAGTTGCGTTGGAAATAAGACTCGAAGATATAGAACTTTTATGAAGGGAATTTCCAGAGATAAAGTCATTTAGATAGAAAAAAATTCCCTGGAAGTTATATATTCTGTATAGGGTTGTAACCCTTCATGTTAAAAGGTGCCTTTCTATTTTGTAACTTCTTGTAACCACCTCTAAGGCCTATATATATGGGTCATTAGTGCCTTGTGCCATATAAGAGAGATATAGAGAGATAATATACAGACATTTTTAGAGAGATTTATGC
>CATIWM010131793.1:0-17955 GCA_949671775.1 Mallotus repandus | reverse complement strand
TCACACCAACTAATAATAATTAACCTTTTTTAGTCTTGACCACAACTTTTCTTCTTTTGATTAGAACCATATATATGCTATAGTAAAACAAGTTTAGTTATTCAACATAATTTACCTCAAACAACACCCCATTCTTTTCTAAGTACATTCTTTAACTTTTTGAGATGATTTTCAAGCAAAATCACAGTCACTCTCCTCCCATCACCACTCTTGTCGATACCATTATCATCAAAATCACATTGTTTGATAGTTTTTGCTTTAGTGATTATAATCTGTCGGTGTAATTTATTTTTTTTATGATCAATACAACAGGTCTAAAAACTGGAAACATACATGACAAATTACTTGAGCAAAATAAAAAAAATCTATAGTTACAAGAAATACACAAGATTTTTTGAATTTAGGGGATTGTTTACCATCTAATAATAGTAAACAACATAAATTTTAAAATCTAGAAAAAAATACAATTGTCATATTACTCTCAAATGCATTTTTTTGTCTCGATTCCAGCACCGTAGGTTGGAGATTTATAGCAAACAAATCTTACGATAAGAAGGCAAGTGCAAAACAAGAGTGTGACGAAGAAAAAAATGTCATTAGTCCAATAAATCATAGTCTGCAATAAAGAGCGCAAAAGCACATCTCGAACTGCAATATATGAAGCATTATATAATCCTCGCAATAAAATATAAACCTACATGCTCCACAATACAAGCATTGTATTGTAGTAATAGCAACACACTAAACATTGTCGTGCTATAATAGCAGCACATATACGTAGGAGCTCCAAAAAGATTTTCTTGTACTTTCCTATCACACCTGTGATACCCCGCATTCATATTCCTATACCAACAAGGATATTTGTCCATCAAGCAAAGGGAAATATGCTCAATTAGGAAGATTATTCTACAAAGAAAGTCTACTTGTCTCCTAATCAAGGCAATCCTACAACTATAAGGAGTCATATTCCTACGAGGTTTACGTCTAATCTTTCTCTATATATACATCTCATCATATGGGAGAGAGATTCATTCATTCAACATATTCTCATACTCTACATTAAGTCATCATGCCATTATTCCATCATACAAACATTCATCCAACATTCATTCTATTATATCTATTCTACTTTCCTTGTTTTCTTATTATTTCTCCATACACAATACTGACTCAAGCTTCAGAGTGTTTATGGGGAAAATTCTGTCCCTTCACCCGTTCTTTTCGTCGATGCAGGTTTCACAAGTAAGGATCCGATTCGGAGTTATTAAGTGGTGCTGTCTATGGGAAGCCTAGCTCATCTTATTCAAGATCTAGGCAAAAATCGAATTAAATTTTGAATTATCATTGCTTGCCTGAAACCTAGCCTCACGTCTATACGAATGACCAAATCAACTCTTTTCCCAAAACTTTCCGTGCCAAAAAAAAAAAAATGAGGGCCTTCATGCTGGTGTGCCCACTCATTCACTGGGCGCCAACTTCATGAGCACCAAATCTTAATTTAATCGAGTACCCGAGCTTTGTTACTTCCTAGCTTGAGGGATTTCTTGAAGCTAGCTATCTGGAAGCACCTGTTTTACATTATTGTCCCATCTTGTTTTTGTTATTCACTAGCCTCGAGTGTGATAGCCAGACAAGTCACACAACTTGTTAAAAAGCTACCCATCTTCACTAAATTCAATGTAAATTTTCTGCGATCCAATAATAATAACAAGCTCTTCTATACTTCTCCTAAAACACTGCATGAACACCAAGACAACGACTATGATCACCATGATATAGTTATCATTACTCTTATACCAACAAAAACACAACTCAGTCCCAGTTTCAGTTTTAGTTTAATTCACTTTACCTTTTCTTTATTTATCCGTGAGAAATATATATATGGAAGCTCAGATCTGTGGAAAAGGAACTTCGTCTCTTTGCCATTATTTATTCAGCATCGAAGCCTTATAATCTAGCATCGAAGCACTAAAGCCCATCATATAGACACTTTCCAAAACTTGCATAAGTTCATCCACCAATAAGGCAAGCATTACACCGAGAGAGTATATGGAGGTCTAAAGCGTTCAAGATGCTATATGGAGGAGCCACGATATCAAACTTAATAGCATAGTAGTGCTAGTTTTAAGGAGCCATAATATTTGAAGCATAAGAATCGATAAGCAAGCAAAGATGCCACTCTCCGTACAAGCTATATAAAAAAAAACAACATCTGCATACCGAAACAAAATACCGGAGAAGCAAGTACCACCAAATAAGAAGTTCAGCAGTAACGCGAAGAATATACAAAAGTACAAGTCCGGTGATGGTTTTAGAAAGTTTTTGAATGACAATTCACGAAGTTGAAGTTCAATAGCTAATTGTTGTTGGCACCGTGAAGTTGCTGAACAGATTTCTTGCGAGGCCTGTAGCTGAATCATCCAAAGGAAGAACGTGCGAAATTGCTGAAATAAAAGATATGAAGACACTCAGTTCACAGAAGATATAACAACTGTGCAAGCATCGGACAAAACTCTCACTTAGTAAGGTTGACTCCCAGATTTCGCCCAAAGGCCAAGGCATACCGAGCATCAAAGCATTGAGCATTAGCTGATCACCGAGCATTCATCGAGATAGCCGACTACCGAACACATCGAGTACCACGGATACAGGCAGTGGATGAAAACTTGTCAGCATTCTGAGACCTCATCTATCTTTTGAAGCTCAGTTGGTTATTGGAAAATCATCTGAGTTTGTACCTATCAACGTGCTCAGAATGGCAAATATGACATTCCCATCTTCATCAGTATAAGTAGAGCAACATCGGCATCAGAACTGAAAAAAAATAGCAAAGCTGATAACATCACTTTGAATTGAGAAGAAGATCAAGCTTTTCAGCGAAACCCATTCTCAGATTAAAATCCGAACATCAAACGCCAAGCTCATTCTCAATATTTAGCAAAGGCTCGTTACCAAGATCCGTGCATAAAAGTCTAGGGAATCTGAGCATCAATTCTACTTTAGTCTTAGTATCTTAAAAAAAAGAAAAAAAAGAAAAAAGAGAGAGATAGAGCCGAGAAGACAACAAATACAAGCCCTTAACGACAATGAGTCTCGCATCGCAAGCTAAGTTCCGAGCATCAAAGCCAAAGAAATATCTGAGCATAAATTCCAAACAAATGGGTCTCGGAGCATAAGCTCAGCTCCTGTCGCAGAGCATCTACCAAGGGTCAAGGATTGAGAATCAAATATTGAAGTCGTATAATCGAGCATCAAGGACATAATATCACAGCTTGGGATTTAAAAATCCAAATTCAGCCACAGAGCAGTGCGATCGAAGCATCACATAGGGTAACAAAGCGAGGAGTGTGGTACCAGTCAGATTCAGTGGGCACAAGATTGCCAAGAATCCATACATAAGAGGGGACCCACTCATTCATTAAGCAACCAGAATGAGAACCGAGCATTGAGGCCTGGTTCGAGCATCGAGGTGTTGGATATGCGGACATCAACTCCAAGCAAGCACTGTAACACTGAAGAGCTGACCATTGAAGCATCAAAGACAGTCAGACATCTGATTTATCAAGTTTCAGGTACCTCGATTTGAATTAAAGTTCCATCGTATACCAGCGCCGAGTGCCAAGCATCTGGCATCGATTTTAAAAGCATCCCCTGAGCTCGGAGAATCGAGTTTCACAGCAGCAACGCCTAGAAACTCAGACATTTAATTATGGTTCCGAGTATATTAATACCATATGTCATGTTCATGGGATTCTTGGAACACCGGGTTTTAAAACAAGCTGTCACGGACTGAGATTACTTGACATATTCCATTCGTGATTCCATGGTTGATAGCCAAGCAAATTGCAAAGATCATTGAGCAACTGCCAATTTTTATATCTAGTCGTTTGGTTTTAATAGAACTTGTAGCAGTAGCAAATGAATGACTAAGCAAATGCTTGGATTCGTTTGGTATCATATTGCTGCAGACACTTCTCATGATCATTTTGAAAAAGCCTTGACAAAAGATTATCTTAGTGGTTCGTCGTGCATGCTAAAGTCTGAGCAGCGAAGCATCATCTCTTCAGGTTCGCTTCAACTTGAAATTCCAAGTGGAGTATGATTGAAAGCTGTCATGGACTGGTACAAGTCCACTAATTTAAAGGATAGGAGTAAAACGGCGGTCCATATTGAAAAGCCTATGATCATAAGCCCAAATCAAATATTTAATGGCCAAATCCAAGAACGACGTCATTGAGTCTTGAAATAAGAAGAACAACATCCTGATGAATGAACGTGCATGGGACTTTTCTTCATTAACTAGCAAACAAGTTACCAAATTGTGAGCTTCAAATCCGAGTCTTCATATTACTCGGACAACAATACCACAAAGAAACAGACCAGATTATGAGCTCCAACTTTGAGCCCAAGTTCCTCCACATCATTTATCAACAACTATGGAGCAAATAAACGAACATAAATATTCGTTATCTCAAAGGCCAGATAAGAGCACTACAACTAGATAAGTTTCTTAATAATTATTTATTTTCACATCTATTTTCACAAATTATTATCACTTATTATTCAAGGACTAATCATTTAATTGAGACGGATCAAGTGATCCCAAGATTCTCATTCTTTTGTTATTATAGTTAAACAATACAAGTATAAATGTTACTTTGAGCACCTCAATGTCGATACTCAGCACTGTCAATGATAAAAATTATGGTCTTTGGGACCTTGATCCAGCTATTAGTTCAGTATATTTGGACAATATATTTTCATGAAGCTAGATTACACAAAATGCCAAAGAATTAACCACAAACTTGGACAGTACACTTCCTAATTGATGCTTGGATATTCAAATTTACATAAGCCAAATTCATGGGGCATCTTCAAAGTCATTTTAATGCAAAGCAAACAACAAACATAAATATTCGTTAACTCAAAGGTGGGACAATAATACATCAGGAGATAAGTTTCTCTCCTAATTATTTATTTTTTAATTATTTGCTTTTCATATCTTATTTATTCTCACAAGAATAACTATGGCTTGTCACACAAGCACGCCTACACGTCTACATATAGATCCTCGTCTAATACGTGATTATTATAACTCCATGCATGAAATTTGAAAAGCATGCTTCAATCACATTGAAATATATATTACACAAAGACTGATCATCAATTGAGATCGAATAAATGATCCCAAAAATTGTTGTTTTGTCATCTATCCTTACAGATAAGGAAAATGCATTTACTGAAGATGCTACTTTAAGCACCAAGCAATCAGATACTCTAATCATCTCACTCGGCATCAACATTGCACTCATATGCAGAAATAGTCAAATGACATCAAACATACTGTCAAGCAACACTAATATAAACAATCACTCATTTGTGCTTAGACGACAAATGGTGGCTCCTGCTCAAGGCCAGATCAAACAATACTCAGGCAAATCCTACTCTACAACAAATCCTTATTCATGAAAATTTCAAAGGTGATTCAATAAGGGAAATTCAAGAAGAGAGTCAGCTATACCCACTACATGGCCGTATAAATCAAAGCACAAATCTAAAGACAACCTAGCCAGCGTCGTGCAACATCCTCTATTCTATAAACTATACAACCTTGGTCTTTCACTTGAACTACCAAGCTTATCTCTTGACTCAAATTGGACAAACCTAAATTTGGTCCTTCAAAGCCCACATTCCATCATTTCTCAAAACTACTATCCCACATTACTAAGCTCAGACTAAAGGAGCTCAGACTTACTACCAGGATCACAAAAATCCTTCCCTTTTGAAAAAAATACTATAAAAGCAGTGCTCGGCAAAATAATTATCAACATCAACAAAGATATTCAAACTCGATATCAATCATTATTCTGGCTAGACAGTTGTCCTCAACAAAGTTATCAAAATACAAAACCGGGCAATATTGAATACTTCTCCAGATCTGGGGTCGCTATATTGCACCGAGCATTTTACAAAGTCAAGTATATATGGAAACTCGCATCCTCGGGTCGCTATGCTGCGCCGAGCGATCTCACAAAGTCTAGTATTTATAGAAACTAGCACCCTCACGTCGCTCTTCAGCACTGAGGTATCAAAACTCCAGCACTAGCTTGTCTCATTCTTCATGTTACTATAACACTGGTGGGTTAGTCCCTTGAGACGCCGAGCATCTCAACCAACAGTGACTGAGGTTGCCCATCTCAACACACTTTTCGGCATCAACATGAGATCCTCGGTCTCTCCATCAGAACTCTTTACTCCGAGTTTTCATCACCGCATATACTGAACTTCAAAAATCTCGGACACAAATATCCAACCAGACTTTCAAGGGGGACTCTTGATACCCCACATTCATATTCCTATATCAACAAGGATACTTGCTCATCAAGTAAAGGAAAATATGCTCAATTAGGAAGATTATTCTACGAAGGAAGTCTACTTATCTCCTAATCAAGGCAATCCTACAACTATAAGAAATCTTATTCCTAAGAGGTTTATGTCTAATCTTTCTCTATATATACATCTCATCATATGGGGGAGAGATTCATTCATTCAACATATTCTCATACTCTACATCAAGTCATCATGCCAATCATTCCATCATACAAACATCCATCCAACACTCATTCTATTATATCTATTCTACTTTCATTGTTTTATTATTATTTCTCCATACACAATATTGACTTTACTTTCATTGTTTTATTATTATTTCTCCATACACAATACTGACTTAAACTTCGAAGTGTTTATAGGAGAAATCTCGCCCCTTCACCCATTCTTGTCGTCGATTCTGAGTATTTATGGGAGAAACCCTGCCCCTTCACCCGTTCTTTTCGTCGATGCAGGTTCCACAAACAAGAATCCGATTCGGAATTATCAACCTGATTAGAAAAATACCAATCAACAAAACCCGATATGAAATATAATAAATTTTCAAACAACACACATGCAGGAAAAGCCCGTAATTGTATATTTACTGTCGCTTAAAATATCAAAAAACAATAATAATGTGTCGTTACACCCACAATTCTCCATTTATCCAACTCCCACTGACGGGGGTGTGCTGATATTGAGCGTGATATTGAGCGTAATACTGAGCGAAGGGATGCCATTGCTCTTTAAGGAAAAAAAATATATATGTGTATATGGTGATGATTCACGTATGGAAGAGTAGAATAACGAAAGACCTTCTTTTTATTAAGGGGAGAGTTTACCTAAGTCAAGTAGGTTTGTCAAATTCTCCAATAATTAAGTTTCCTTTTCCATCTCAAATTCTATAATTTTATACGTTTCCTACTCTATTTCTAATTCTACAAACTTACCACTCCATTTCAAATCCTATAATTTCTACTTCTTTAAATTTCACTTTTTCTATTTAATTAATTTAATTTATTAATTTTTCTTCAAAAACAATCTATATCTATCTATAATCTATAACAATTTATAATTTTGTTATTTATAGTTATAATTTAAAAGCATTGGTAAATTAAAATTATTAGATTATGAATAATTTAATATGAGATATAACCAACAAAAATTTTAAATTAATAATTAAATAACCAACAAAAAATAATTATACAAATGTAAATTTTATTTTAATTTTAATTCGACATTATTAAAAACTACATGTAAATAAAATATTTTTAAATGAAAATTAAAATAAGTGAATATTATTAGAAAAGTATAATAACAGTATAAAAGTAATTTTTATTTTAATTTAGTTAATAATTGAAAAAGTAATAATTTTTTATTATTGCATAACTCTTCTTCAATAAATATTTTATTCAAACTAACAATTAATATCTCCAAAAAAATTTAAATATTTTTATATTCATAAAATTATAAATCAAATAAATCATATTTTTATCTATTATTTCATCGAATAATTATTTATCAATCACTTATTTTGGCATTTATTTATATGAAACCAATATATCTCGTATTAAATTATTTAAAATCTAATAAGTTTGATTTATTAATACTTTATAAATTACAAATATAAATAATAAAATAAAATTAAAAATATTTGAATATTTCATTATATTTATAAAATATTGCAAACTTTATATGTTAAATTGTAAAATTTTAATAATCAACTAATCAATGAAAATTATTTATAAAGATATAAGTTTTATTTTACTTTTGGATATACATTATTCAAGTCTATACATATATATATATAATGTTATTAAGTTTAAATTAAAATATACTTATTATTGTAATTTTAAAATAATTTTTTGAGGCATAATTTTAAAATAATTAGAATATTTACATGTCTAAATAAATTAATAGTATTAATAAAAATTATGACTGAAAACAATAAAAATATATTGAAAAAAGTGAGAGAATTAAAATGATAATTTATAAAAATTATAAAAACTATAAAAAATATGGATGTATTTAAATGATACAAATATTATAAGTTGATAAATACAGGGAGAAATTAAAATTTTCATTACAAGTATAGAGAACTAAGTATGTATTGTGACTTTCTTTTTTCATTGCGATTTGAAAATTTATTATAAAAGCTCGTTGCTATTTTTCACTCTACCACTCAAACGAAAAAAAAAATTTGGCATCCACGATGTAGGAGGCCGGTTATAAATTCACTCATTTCAAATTATATATATATATATATATATTGTTTGCCCATTGATAGATCAATGAGAGTGTGTTAGTGTCAGATTTGTTAGTTTTGAGAGGTAGAATTCGAAACTCCATCATTATAATACATGTTCAAATATGTAATCTACTGGAGCAGGCAATATTAAAATCAATAAATCAGTAATTGTTTGAAAGATAGAACATGAACAGTAAGTTTTTTTTTTTTTGAAAAAGTTCAATAAATAAAAAAATATTAATTTGAACTAATTAAACTGATATTAGAATTTATTTGGCCTTCTTTTTTGTATTGCAATGCCCATTAATGAATAATTGACAATTGCAAGTAACAGTATCTGGGTAAGGATTTAATTCTTCATATTATCACGGATCAAAAATTTTATAAGATGTCTCAGTCGAGACCAATTTATCTAAAACTCATTAGCTACAACTAATATTATTATCTAAGGAATATTGGTTTTGCCACTTTTTTCAAAAAAAATGTTTAAATTATAGTATTATTTATTTACTAAACGCAACATAATTATATATACTCAAAATGAGTGACTCCCATTAATACTAAATAATTACATGTAAAGGAAGATGAGTGATTCCCATTAATACAAAATAATTGCGTGAAGTTGGCTTTTTCACACTCTATCAGATTGCAGTGTGATCATGCATGCAGTGCACTACCAGATGCAACATAGCACATCACTCAAAGCTTATTATTTACTTCATGCTACTTGGTGTTGGCCCTTGTTTTCACACTTTTATTTCATAAGACATGCCACAAAACCATATTATTATGTGTAGAGAATAATTTACCTCAAACAACACCCCATTCTTTTCTAAGCACATCTTTTAACTCATTGACCTGATTTTCAGGCAAAATCACAGTCACTCTCCACCCATCACCACTCTTGTCCGGCCCGGCAGGAAGCACTACGACAGCCCCTTCATCACCAACACTTTTGATGGTGTAGTTAGCAAAAATTGGCTTATGACCCTTCAATTCTAGTCCATAAATATTTGCCCCTTCCATATTAACAAATGTCAAATTTGCACCATATACTATATAGTCCAATTGGTCACCATTGTCACCCTCCAATCCTTCTTCGATGAAACTGTTCTCCTCTTCTTGTTTCCCTGCAAGCAACGCTGCCAATTCATCTATACCACCTTTTGCCGCTGAAAAATCTGCTCTGACAATGCTAAACACCATCTTATTGCTTGGAAATTCATTTTCACTAGTGTTGCAAGAAATTCTTGTACAAACTGTAACAATTCTTGGCTCTGAGTCTACCCTGATCTTGGACAAAGACTTCCATATGATTGCAGATATGACTTCGAAACGCGAGATCTTAACAGGCTGGATCAGGCCAGAAATGTATGATTCTGATACTATGTTGTCCAGTTGTTTTGCAGTGAAGTGAAAAGAATGAGTTTTCATTTTACAGTTATTGGTAGTTACCCAACAGTCTCCAACTGGGTCAACCCGATTTATGGAAAATGGTTTCCTTGAAACGGGATGTTGGGTTTTGGGTTGGTCCATTATTGGGACATGGAGAGACTTGCATGGCACGTGACCTAAAGTGAATTGACCCCATTTGTTGATGAAGTTTGAAGCAGAGAACAGGTCTCCAAGAATATGAGCCCAACTGAGTCCTATACACATGCCTCCACACTTGAACCATGTGAACTGATTAAAGGAAAAAGGCAATATAAAAAATACAAAATTGTATTAATTTTGATCAGATCTCAGAAAATTCAATATAAATAAATTAAATTCATAATATATCATTATTGGAGTCATTTTAAACTCAGAAAATTATTGATTATTTTACATATATGAAACACATATGTTTTTTTAAGGAAGAAACACATATGTTTTTAGCTCTCTCTTTATATATATACATAACAAAACATTTTATTCAAATTTATAATATATGGAGTCATGTTGAATTAGTTGTTAAAAAAATTTTACAGTTTTTTTAGTTCTATTCTTGTTGAACCAAATTTGTTAAAATTCAATTAATTTTAAATATTAAAATGAAAAAAATTATAATCTTATGATTAACATAATTTAAAACTTTTATTTTTTTTAATTAGGGATTAAAATTTTTATTTTTTTTTAATTAGGGGAGGGGAGAGGCAAGTATCAAATTTTTGGCTTGTAAAATACTTAAAAGAAATAATATCACTAAATTATTTAATTTTTGACAATATTTTTAATTTATTATTAAAAATTTATTTTTATAATTCTTTTCAAATTAAAATTTCACATCCTACACTACAAACTAAACCGATATATTAAAAAAATTATTTATCAATAAATATAAAATTTTCGCAATTTTTATTTTTAGATAAATAAATAAATTAGCTTCATATCATAAAATTTCTCCCATTGTAAATGAATTATAGTTTTTAGATTGTATTAATTTAAATTAAATAAAATTATAATATAGTTTCATATAATATAAAAAATTTAATCCGCAAAATTATATAAATATTTTTTTTATAAATAGTTAAATAATAAAAGTTTTTCCAACAGCATCACATTTCCTTTATTTGTAAAATATATATATATATATTCATCATATTCATTCTAGGGTTTTCGGCGGCATGTGATTAGGATACAGAATAAATGAGGGACAGATGGGTAAAATCATTAAAAGCAAAACGTCCGCTGGCGGTTATGTGGCCACGAATCCGTGCACAACATCAATTTAGTAGGACTTTTTTTTGTTCGAATTCAATGAGTGAAAGCGACTATAAAAGATGGCTTAAAAAAATTAATTAAATAATAATTTTTTAACAACATGTAAAATTAAAAAAATTATCTTATATTTTATAATTCATCAATATTTTAATAATATAATTTTTTTATTTAAAAAAAACTCAAAATCTCGCTATCAGTTATTGTTATTTTTAAATACTTTTTTAATTAGCTAATAATATTCTTCGTAATATTACCAGTTTAAAATCTTTAACGCACTCAAAATAGCACTAATTTTATGTGTGAGGTCTTCCAGTTAATTCTCTTTATAAGAAATAACTAACAACCGAAAAGATTAAAGCTCCCTCAAAAGCTTAAACTTCATAGTATAACAAGAGATAAGCTAGCTAATAGCTATGGAAGATGAAAAAATTGTCATCAATAATTGCTAAAAACCTTTTATTTAAGTAATTTGATTTACTCGCACTCATATGTACCTACTTTTCTATCTCCAAAGAGAAATGATCATAAGAAATTGTACAATTCTCTAAGAAATTAAGTAAAAATAAAGAACTATATAACGATGAATATATGACTATGCATACATAGTTCTTTGCGGTCCATAAAAATTATTTTTTTTACCCGTTATTTTTATAGTTTATCAAAAAAAATTAGAAGTAAAAGTGTAATTTTTATAGACCGTACCGAAACTGTTTATATAACGTTCCACGATATGTATTATAGCGTTGGTAACGAAAAAATTTACATTGCAAAATCGGTTATTTGCATTTAAAAAAAGAAAAGAAAAAGTTATTACCTGTATATAGACTAGAGGGGAGAATCCTAAATCAGGACCAAGAACTTGATCGTATGCAAGAAGAAAGCAATCCAAATCATCATCATCATCATTTGCGATAAATTCATCTATAGTTTTATCACAAAAAGCTTCAACAATCCTAACACCGCCATCGTTACATTTGATGAAAGGTCTACCGCCGCCCGTTTCATCTTCACATGATGATCTCCTAATCCTTCCTGAAGTAGTATAGTACAGAACTAGCCAAGGAAACATTGGCTTCTTCAACTCATAAATGGTCAAGCCTTCAACTGCTTCAGCTGTGAAGAAATACACACCTTTAATGTAGTGAAGTTTCAAAGCCAAGTCCATGTTTGTTAGCTCATGGTTCTTGTCTTTGTCTCCCGTGACCATTCCTGGAACCACCGAGGATAGCCGTATGCCGGATATTGAGGTGAAGGCCGGAGTTTGTGGCAGCATGGTTATGGAGAACAAGAAAAATGTCTACGTGTGTGATATGAGTTAATTTGGTGTTGTGATATGGGTATATATATAAGCAGTTCTGTTGATAAACAGATGATTAAAGGGAGTGTTACTTGACCTAATTAAATTGGACCGACTATAGAAAAATGGCAAAAAGCAAAGACAATTAAGTTTGGGACTAGCTTAATTAATAATAATAATAATATATATATATATATAAATGTTAGTGAGAGAGTAATTAAATAGTAACTACTCTCTTAACGATATTCTGAAGTACAGGGTTCGAATCTTATTATTCTCGATTTAAAAAGGAATTACCCTTATTATGCAGTCCATTACATTTGGATAATCCAATCTTCCTATTTATATATATATATATATATATTTGAAGAAATATATTTTCTTAAGAAGTTTTTATTGAAGGATAGGTAAATCTAGTAAATATATTCGTACTGTTTTAATCCGTCAAACAATAGTACTGTTGATTAATTTTATGGATATGATGTTTCCAAATCAATTTTAATTGCAGCAAATGTTGGAAGTCATGGGCAAAATTGACACATGACCTTATATTTTGAGGTAATTAAAGTGACATAATGCAAAAAATTCTCTTAAGTAAATTTTTGAATTTGAGTCTTACATATAAAAAAAAAGATATTTTTTTTTAGCCTTGTTAATTAAGAGCTATATATATCAGGAAAAAAAATATATTAAAAGAGTTTTGTTTTTTGTGAATTTACCATGTTTAAATTTAAAATTAATTAGATCCCTTATGCCACATGATATCAAAAACATCATATAAAAAAGTAACATGATGAAAAAAAAACAAAGTATCATTATTATTGTTTACCTAAATCAATGAAATGTAAATTGAAACTAATTGGTTATATAACATTTTTTTTATTGTTAAAATAAGAATAAATTAAACACATAATAATTGTCACAAAATTAGCTGCCAATTAAATTTTATAGTAAATTTTTATATGAAATTTAGATATATCTTTATTATTAATATTACATATTAATAATACGTGAAGCATTCTATGTATATATATATATATATATATATATATATATAATAATATCAACTTAAGCAATTGTTCGTTATGGTGCTATATTAAATATTTGCTTATTAAATTATGAAATTTTTGTTAAAAATTGAGTAGTTAAGTGATAAAAAATCTATTTATGAAATAAAAATTATTAGTTTAATTCATGTCAATATACGTAAGTGTTGAAATTCTTTTACACTTATTTAAAAAAAATAATGAAATTCTTGTTTTGAACAATTTGTAAAGTCGCCTATAAATTATCAATATTATTTTAACTAAATAATAAAATAGTAAAATAGTAACCACTTGATCTATGATCAAATCAAAAATGATAAATTGTAAAATAATAACCATAATTTATACAACTCATCATAAAAATAATAAATTTTGCAAAATGAAAAACATTTAAATTCAAAACTTCCCAATCCATACATCCGTAAGGACAAGCTATGATCAAAAGTAAATTGATTATAAAATAATTAGGTTTATCTATATTTATTATCTAACTAATAACAAAACTGGGACCAATTTAATTAAATTTCGAGTCTCAATAATAATATTAAAAATTCTTATTTTCCTAATACAAGCAACACATTAATTCAACTGGGCCATGAATACTCATACAAGATACATAGCAACTACATGTGATTCTTAATTTAATTTAATTAAATTTTTTATATACCACCAACAAACTTTGCATGTGAAGATGATTTATTCTGATGTTCATATAGTTTTCGTGATCTCAAAGTTATAGCTCATTAACTCATAGGGTTGTAACTTAATTTCATGTGAAATTTGAAATAAATCCATTGCAAATAAATTATCTTTTTTATCACATAATTAATATTTTTTCACTTGCATTTTTTTATTATTTATTTGCTTTTGTTATTATTAGTAGTGGTACTTCTACATTTAATTTTTACCGCATACATCTAAAAAATAAATTAATTATATTTCAACAAATTATTGTAAATTTTTATTTATTATGTGTGCTATTTGTTAAAATATCCATATAAACTACGATTATAAATTATTAGAAAAAAATATTTTTTTAAACTACGAATGAATGTTTACATTCACTTTTTATAAAATCAATTAAAGTATGTTTCAATTAAAGTATTTGATTTAAAATTTTAAATTTCAAATATAAGGATTTTAAATAATATGTAGTTATATATCATTTTAAATTCTAACTAAATGAGTTGTTGCATCCAACTATAGTATTAGTGAATTTATGAAACTTTTAATTATATTTAATTTTTAATATTTTTTTTGTCTAAACCACCAATATTTAAAATTTACTAGACTTTAATTAATTCAGTTTAAGTGATGAGGTATAATTATAAAGACGATAAAAATCTTCCAACAACTAATTTAATGTAATTATATATGTCATAACTTGAAATTTAAAGTGTAATAGGTATATATCAATTCATGTCAACAATTATTAGTTATTATGGATGTATATTTAGTGTTCCATTGAACGTGATTATCCGCCACATTAGGTTAGTAGTAGAATAGCATATTTACTGAATAGTGTCATTCATTAAATTGATATTGGGTGTCATTCCAGATGAACAGTGGAAGCTTGTAAACAAAGTTATGTTAATTATACATTATCAAGTCACTATTACCTTAATTACAAGCATTAAATACATCACCAACCAGCCCACCAACTTAAACACACACTCTTTGTCACTCTTTAAATGCATCACCACCGACTTAACCAAGTTCTTTGACATTGATCAATTCTATTTGATATATATATATATATATATATCAAACTCATCAATTTTTTTCATGGCTGTTGCTGATGAAGTTTAGGTAATAATTGGGATGGATTCATCACATCATGACTCTCCAGTCTCCAGTGTTGAACAAGTATGTGGCTGTGCTTGCTAGGACACTTGGCAGGTGGAGACCCGGATGGAGAAAGATTATAGTAAATTAATGTTAGAGCAATGGGTATCTAGAATGGCTTTGAGCCATGAGAATTAAGTATTAATTGTCCCTATTAAGTTTGCTACAGGGTTAAAATAATATACTTTCATAACACAATAAAGCCAGAAATTCACATATAGCAAATTTTGTAAATTCGTAAAGATTTTTTTTTTTTTTTTTTGTTGAAAAGAATTACAAAGAAAAATTAAGAGGTAAAAGATAAGTTTTTTGTTTTTCACCAAATTGTCCTATATATAACAGTAGTCTGTAGTTAAGAAATAACCTTTTGAAAGGTTGCAACTATAAAAAAAATAATAAAAATAAAAATTTAACCTTTTGAAAGGTTGCAACTATAAAAAAAATAATAAAAATAAAAATTAACTACATAGTGTTTATATTATTTTTGTTTTAAGTGTCATCATTAGACTATATATATATATATATATATACTAGTAAATAACCACGTGCTTTGCACGTGAAGAAAAAAAAAATTTAGACTCGTGATAGTAAATAAATCATTAAATATATACTTTGATATTATTATTATTTAATTAAATAAAAAAAATAAAAAACAAAAGTGTTATATATTAATATAAATATAATTATAATTAATAAAACTTCTATAAGTCGTTTATTGAAATAATTGTATGGTATTTCTTCAATATTTTTTTTAATTATTTTTTCAACTCTAGTTTAATTTTATATAAAAATATTATAGTCATAATCAATTATAAGATAATATGAAATTGTTTGTTATTTTCTTAATTAAAAATTTAACAAATAATAATAAATGATAATTATACTACTTTTCTTATATAACAAAAATACTATTATCAAATAAATTATGTGCTATTTTTTTAAATATAATTATAGACGTAAGACAAATAAATTTAACTTAATAAGTTTTTAAAAATAATAAAAGTATTTTTTTTAACTTATATGACAATCTAATTTTTCAATATTGATAGAGTCGTGTTATAATATTGTAATTTATTACAAATTTAATAAATTTTCTATTTGAACAATTATACAACACTCTTTCAATATTTTTATCTGAACAATAATCTTACAAACTTGAAAGACTTATAATATAATAATTTTCTTTTCAAATAATTATACAACAATCTTTTAAAATTTTTGACGTTATTATTTTCATAATTAATTATTTTATAAAATTTATTAACTTTGGTTTCAATTGTTTATTTACTAAATTTTCGTAAGACTTATAAAATTCTATCAACTAATTTTATTTATATTACATAAAATACCTAATTGAAATAGAAATCTATATTTTTAAAACATTTACAACTAAAATTTTAATTAATTTAATTTTTGTTAGAGATAAAATAGAAGTTAACCTAATTAAAATAGAAAACATACTTTCAATTAAATTAAAATTATATTTTAATTAATATAATTTTTATTAGAGATAAAATAGAAACCAACCTAATTAGAATAGAAAATATACTTTTAATTAAATTAAAATTATATTTTAATTAATTTTATTTAATTTTTATTAATAAATGACTAAATTATTCAATTTTTATATAATAATAAATGAATACCTTTTTGTAATTTTGTTTGTCCCCTTCCCTTCGTGCATTTATATATTAACCTATCAAACATATACTTCTATTCTATTAATAAAATTTTTTAAAAATAATAATAATGTTATTTATTTATATAAATTTTTATAATAAAACAAATTATAACATTTTAATTATAATTCATCGCATTTTTGATAATTTTTTTATTTAAATAATTATATGATATTCTTTCAACATTTTCATAATTAATATTTTTATTAACTCTAAAAACTAATTTTATATAAAAAAATACTATAACAATAATTAATCAAAAGATAATGAGAAATCATTAGTTATATTTTAAATAAAAAATTTTAAAAATAATAAAAATTATATTTTCTTTATATAACAATTTAAATATTACAACATCATTAAATTTATAATTTATTACAACTTTGGTAAATTTTTTTATTTCAATAGTATTACAGTGACACTTTTTTCAATATTTTTAATATTAATATATTTATTTACTCAAAAAATAATTTAATATAATATTTTATTTTCAACTTATAATTAAATGATAAAAATTCATTAATTTAATTTTAACTCTTTTTTATTAAATTGTATAAAAATATCTAAAAATAATAATTATACTACTTTTCTTATATAGCAAAAATACTACTATCAAACAAATTATTTCTACTTTTTAAAATATGATTATAGATACAAAATAAATAAAAATTTATAATTGATTCAATTTTAATTATTTACTTAATGAACTTTAATTTAATAAGTTTTTAAAAATAGTAAGAGTATTTTTTTTTTACTTATATGGAA
>CATIWM010131769.1:0-25232 GCA_949671775.1 Mallotus repandus | reverse complement strand
CTTTTCATAATTTGTAGAAGTAAGGCTATTTAGATTTAAAACTTGGAGATTTGGGCCCACTAATTTAAGTTTTCATAATTTGTAAACTTAGACCCATTTTAGAAATAAAATAAATAGACTTAGGCTCATTTAAATAAAATTAAGTAAGAATTTAGCCCCTTGGCTTTAAGCTCATTTGTTAATTAAAATATGTAAACTTAGCTCACTTTAATCAAAAATATGTAGATTAAACTAACATATGGTTGATGTGCTTTATATGAATGCATTTCTTTGGGATTGATGGATGTTTAATTAGGGTTTATATGAAATTGCATGTAATTAGAGGATAAGATAGTAATTCATAAAATAATTCTAAATGAACACGAGACTAAAAGAAGTTGGTATTCTATATCCATAGTGCTAGCTTGTATTAGAGAATCGAGTTACCACCACCCTTGATTTGTCCTAGTTATTACCCTAGGTGGCGACTCCTCATCTCCATGCCATGTCTTTGTGACAGTGGTTAGTGTGTTCCCTAGAGCCCTGAGTTCAAACAGTGTCGTGGTTGCAATAAAATTGGACGCGTGCTAAACCCCGCCGTTTACAACAAGACTCCTATAAGTCATCAATTTTGTTTTAAAGCAGTTTACAAATATTTTATGGACATTTTAAGCAATGTAGATGTTAATAAAGAAATTAGACTTTTTAGTGGTAAAACGTTTTTATTGGGAGGTGATTTTTGACAGATGTTATTGTAGATGGTTGTAAAGAAGACATATAAATGCCTCAATAACACGTTCCTACCTATGGAAATCATTCAAAATTTATAAACTAACAATAAATATGCATTTTTTGCCAAAAAAAAATAATTCAAATGATGAAACCAGTGAAATTCATAGATTTTCTAAATGGATAAGTAATGGTATAGCTCCAGTTAAAAAAAATAGAAAGTAGTAGAGGAAATTATTACTTTATTGAAATTCTTGATTATTTACTTATAAAAACAAATGATGATCCAATTAGGGCAATAATAAATGAAACGTATCATGATTTCGTAAAAAAAAAGAACAATTATTACTCCAACTAATAAAATAGTTGATGTTATTGTAGACTCCAGGGTTTAGCGCGCGCCCAAGATTTCAATAACCGCGATACTATTTGAGCTCAAGGCTCCAGAGAACACACTACTAGATCACAAAGATATAGCGTGGAGATGAGTAGTCGCCACCCAGGGTAATAACTGGGACAAATTGATGGTGGTAGTAACTTGATTCTCTAAAAGAAGTTAGCACCATAACTAGGAAATTCTAGGAATGGAATACCAACTTTTTTTAGTCTCGTGTTCTCTAAAATTAGTTTACGAATTACTATCTTATTCCCTAATTACATGCAATTTCATTAAACCCTATTTGAATATCCATATAATCCTAAGGCAACCAATCCATGAAAAAGCACATAAAAATTCATTCAAGGCGCAATGTCCTTAAATCTAAATTACATTTGATTTTAATTTTAAGTTAGCTAAATCTACATATTTTATTTACAAAATGTAATGGAACTAAAGGTGAACTTATATTTTTAATTACATTAATGAGCTTAAATCTATTATTTTTAATTCTAAGAAAAATGGGCTTAAGTCTACTATTTTAAGGAAAGGGATTTGATTGAGCTTAAATTAATGGGCCTAATTCTAATTAATTTTTAAATTGAATGAAGTGATCCTAAATCTATTTATTTTTAAAAGAAATGATTTAATCAGCTGGGCTAGGTCTAAATTAATTTTAATTAACTGAAAGTGAGCCTAAATCTAATTAACCTAAATGGGCCTAAATTAATTTTAAACTTAATTAAAACTTAAAACCAATTTTAAAAGCCTATTAATTAATTATGTTAATCGTAACGTGGGTTTGGGGCCCATAACAAATAAAAATACAAACAAGCCTAAATAAATAAAATAAATAAATAATAGATCTAACATACTGTGATTTCTAACCCTAAATTTATTTTCATGCAACCCGAAATTAATCTAAAGCCACCATTGATTTTAACTAAGGTTTACCAAATAAACCCTAATTTACTAATTGTTTTTAAAGCGCAGAGAATTAAAATTCCACAATTTTCATTCTACTGGGGCTATTAGAAATCCAACGTATAAACTAATTAATTACATACCCAAATAAACCAAATAAATAAACAAAACACACAAAATACAAAAGGATACAAAAATTATAATAAAACTGAAACTTAATATGAAATAACTACATAATTAAAATCTATGGCATTCTATGGATCTTCATCGATATTTTGTCAACTACGTATTTTGCTAACTACATCTTCTTCGGGGTGTTTATCTCCATGGTCAGGAAAGGAAAAGAAAACATAGAGAAAATAATAAAAGTGATTAGAAGAATAAATAAAGGAAATAAAAAAAATAAAAAAAATAAAGAATAATAAAACAGAGAAGAAGAAGAATTAAAACAAAATAAAATAAAATAAAATAAACAAAGAAGAAGAAGGAGTGAGATGTAATGCAGATGTCGTTTGATTACTCCTCAGAGTGGATTTAGTCATCGTTTTGATATAGAATCCATAGAGTTTTTATTTCTTTTCTCAGGGCTTTCTACGTGTTTAAAAGAAAGTAAAGAAAGCCTTTTTTTTTCTTTTGCAAAGCTTTCAGTGAGTTCTTCTCTCAATTTTTTTTTGCGTTCTCTCTTTTTTCTGCATTCTAAAATGCTCTCCCCCCTTTTTCTGAAAAACCTGTTCCTTTTTTAAATCATCTCAATCCCACAAGTTAGGTTGTTACAGGAGAGGATAAATTCCTCTCATTATCTCTAAAAACCAACAGGATAAAATCTTTTATTTAAATTCAAAATATATCTCAACTGATAAAAATATTAATTAGACTTATTTATCTTCTTTTTTTTTGAAATTAATTTCTAACCAATGAGAATTTAAAGAAATAATTTCAAAAATTAAAAAAGTGAATGACGGAGGCTGGTCGAAGGTGTGTAATTCCAACCGAAATTGTGCATTTCCGATCAGAAATGTGGAATTCCGATCAGAATTCCATATTTCCTAACAGAATTGTGGAATTTCGATTAAAATTCCATAATTTTGATATGGAATTTGCACTCCAGCTCACCTTTTCAACTTTCTTTATTTAAAAATTGACCCATAAAATCAATTGAAAATGTTGCAATTGAGTCCTTTAAAACCTTGTAATTTAGCCCTGAAATTCGAAATTCGAAATTCTAAGGATCTATTCACAACGAATTATCATCATCAGATCCTCCGTCGTATATGTACTGCTATACTAAAATTGAGTGCTTACAGTTGCCCCCCTTTGTCGCTATTTGCTTAACAAATTGTGGCAAAGTAAATAAGCACACAATTTCTAAGATAAAAAGTTAGGATACTTACTTGTGCATCTTGAGACTTCTGTTTGTAGTTGATACTTATGCTATATAACATAATACAGAATGCTAGAGCAAATTTCACTATAATCCCTATGGGATGTCTAGTGAAAAAGTGGTTTAAAAGATGCGTTATAGTTCTTATGGAACGTCTAGCAATGATGCTATAACTACCATGTAGTGTTTAGCTGATTACACTATATTCCCTATGGGATGTCTATTGAAGTGAAATTAGCTATATTCCTCGTGGGACGTCTAGCTATGTGATAAATTTCCCTATATTCCCTATGGGACGTCTAGCGAAGTGATGCTATAACTACTGTATAGTGTCTAGCAAACCATGATCTTACTATAGGTCCTATGGAGCGTCTGGTAAGAGATTTTAAACTCTCATTATAACTACTGTTGAAATTTAAAATGGTCTTATAGCTAATGTGTAGCATATAATGAAAATGAAATTGAAATTTAAGATATAACTATCATATAACATATAAAAAAGTGAAACTAAAAATTTAGTTATAACTACTTTGTAGCATATAATTAAATGAAATTGAAAATTTCACATGCAATGCTTGCAAAAATCAAATATTGTGTGGGCTGATTTTGAAAATTTTATGCTAATTAATTATGCATTTGTGCTAATAATTTAATAATTCATGGAATTATTAAATTATGTTAATGATTTTATGGTTTTCGAACTTTAATTAGGAATTAATTCCTAATTAAATTGCAATTTAAGACTAAATTGTAGGAAAATTTGTTGGACTTGAATGTAAACAAAGTTAGTGGACTAAAGAGGACATTTTCCACTTTATTATATCCTTGTCAACTTCTTCTTTCCCTGATCATTCTCTTTTGCCTTTCTTTCATTTTCTTTTAAGTTCTTTTCACTTTCACTTAAATTTTGATTTTTCTTTTTTCATTTACTTCTTCATCTGACGTCAGATTTTGGATCCGTCTGATCCTATGGCTCACTCACCATGTAGACCATGTGGAAGAGCTGATGTTCTAGCAGATCTACCTATCCTAGCCCCATATTTTTCTCAAACCAATATAGGCTTGAATGAAGGTGCAACTCTACTTGCTCTGACCCGATTGGACTGACACCGGTGCTTAAATATTGGCGATGATGTAAGCTCTGCTTCTTATGCTTTTATTTCTACAAAATTTCATTTTATTCTGTTTAATTAGTGACTAAAACTAGATAGAATAATGCTTAAATTAAACATGCATGTTAATAGAACTAAAGAATAATTTTATTAATTTGCCAAAATAAATCATAAAAATAAAAATTTTAATGGAAAAAGTAGGAATTAATCATGAAAATCAAAGCTAAAATGCATGCAAAATCAATCCGGAGTCAAGATTTTCGATCAGAATTATAGATTTTTTATTATTCCAAAAAATAAAATTTTCATTTTTTTTTTGAAAACAAAATAATACTAATAATAAAATAAAGCAAAATATAATTTAAAATGCAAAGTAAAGTAAAATGATGGATTTAAGAGAAGAAAATAATTTGTTTTTTTTTAACTCTATTCAGAAAGCATTGAAATTTTCGGGTTGCTTTCACTTGGCTCGAGAGCTTTTCCATGGCCTTCCTGAGCAGGTGACTCAATATATCTGGGCATTTGGCTTTAGACATTTTATTGCTGCTCTGCTTACTGAGCAAGGGAGATCAGACCATTATTCTCTTTCTGCGTTGATTGAGAGGTGGATGGATACCACCCACACTTTCCACACACGAGTGGGTGAGTTGACTGTATCACTGATGAGCTTCTCAGCTATCACCGAAATTGCTTTTAGAGGTACTCCGGTTCCTTTCGATATTAGCTACTGCAATCTGTTTGAGGTTGCTAGGAACCAATATGTTTGTGACTTATTAGGATTTGTGCCGACATGGAAGAATTAGAAGAATGTCGTGCTATCTTCTCTTGTCCAAAGCTTTAGGTGACTGCCTACTACCACTCCTCGTCAGATCATCTAGAAGGCGAGGTGTTTTCTTTTGATATTGCTAGGCACCACCTTATTTTGCGAGACCAGTCTTGAGGTCAGCATTGCACACTTTGGTCCTCTCCGTGACTTAGACCGAGTCGTTACATTCTATTGGGGTTCTGCAGCTCTCGCCTATCTATACTATAGACTTGACACAGTTTATAAAGGCATAGTCACCATATGTGGCTTTTAGCAGATCCTGCATGTATGTTCCCTCACATCTCTCAATTTCCTTTCATATGTAATCCTTTTGCCTTGTCTTGATCATTTTTCTTGTAGATTTGGGGTATTTAGATTGGAGTGATTCGAGGCTTTAATGTTGTTAGCCTTGATAGGAGCTTTCCAGTTATGCAGAGATGGGGCTCCTCTCGGCTTTGTAGCATCATGTATGATCTCCAAACTTATCGAGAACAGCTGAACACTTTGGAGTGGGACCTGGTAAGAAAAATAAATGAAATTATTAGCATTTCATAAGTTGTAAACATTAAATAAAAATTAATTAATTAAATATAAAAATTGCAGGTAAAGTCTGATTGGCTAGATGGTGCCAAAGATGTTCAGTGATATGATTTTATGATTGCTGCTACCATACTTGAGACTATAAGAGTTTTGCTTCTTGGATATGGTTGCAAGATATGGTATCTTGAAGAGTGTGTATATCGTTAGTTTATGGTACCTTCTAGGTGATGCATTCCTTCTTCTATACTAGCTTCGATGTTATGGAGTTGTAGCCTGACCGGCCCAGAGCTGAGAGTAGCTCTAGAGGGATATGATGCTTCAACCTTGCTCGAGCGTTCTTATGACTATAAATGGTACATTGAAAAGAATCTACTAGAGCGAGTTCCTACTGATTTAGAAGAGGTATGATCTTTAACAATCTCTTCTCTTTTATTCTCTTGCTAACATCCCCCTTCTTTCCTACAGGTTGAGAGAGTTGGTTCTCCTATTGTAGATAAAGAGATAGAGGAGCAGACTGAGATTATTAGGACTGAGACAGAAAGGACCAGGCATGAGCATGAGTCCCATGCTCAGTATACTGGGATTGTTTATAGTGAGGGCTCTACCAGTGTCACTCCTGGTGATATTTCACTCCTGGATAGATCGATGTATTATTGGGCTCTTGTAGTCCAAATTCCTATTGAGCAACATATGTCTTTTGACCATACTCAACTTCCTAGCTTTTCTCCTCTAGATGCTTCTCATGTGAGTATAATTGGCTATTTTATCTGCACAATCTAAATATTTAACATTAATGTTAGTAAGGAATTTGCATGACAGGTTCCTCAGACGTAGGTGGAGTACCTGTATAACCTTGCCTCGTCTCAGAGGTTATTTACCATGGAAGTTACAGACAGCTGGAGAGTAAGTATTTACAATAAATATGAAAATGTGTGCATATTATGCATGATTCTAACTATTTAAATGCAACAGAGCTATGCTGATGATTTGGAACGCCAAAATGAGTGACTTCGACAGCAGTTAGAGGGTCTGGGCATTGATCCTTATAGAATTGGGACTTCGAATTCTAGGCTTCCTGATACTTATTATCACGATGATCTAACCAGAGGGTGGACTCCTTGGCCAGACACTAGACCTCATGATGACTGAGCATATTCTAGACTGTCTTTTTGTCACCATATTCTAGACTGTCTTTTTATCACCTCTATCTTCTGACTACTTCTCAGTGTGTTTGTGCTTTCTGACGTCTTCTGATGTACTGTTTATTTTTTGAATTCTGAGTTGTTTTGACTTCTTTGTAGAACTGAATCATCTTTCTGTTCTTGAATGAGTTTAAAACTTTCTTTTCTCTTAAACCAATTTTCAATTAATAAATAAATAAGTAAATAAGATAAAAGGCACAATTTAACCCTTTTTTTTTACAAAAATTCTTTTGTCTATTTATCCTATTATCAATTCATTTATCTAATTATTTATCTATCTAATTAGATTCATTTATCTTATTATTTATCTATTTAATTATATCCATTTATCTTATTATTTATCTGTTTATCTTATCACCTATTTATCTATCAACTTAAATTTGATTTTATCAGGAAAAGGAAATTTTAATCCCATCCAACTTCATCCTTTTCTCTATATAAGAACTCAAGAAAAAATCAATTTCATTATTCCTCTTTCACTTCACCCACATCATGACCCAAGCTTCTCTCCAATTGACGAAGAAATTCCTTAAAAGCCTTGATGGAAATAACTGGAACAAGCTTCTTCCTTTTCATGCCAAATCACTAAAATCCCTTCAACATTTGAAGATAGACAACAACCTCCTGCATGCTGCTGCAACTTTCTGGGATGCTAAGAACCATGTATTCAGGTTTAATAGACAAAAACTATGTCTATTAATTGAGGAATTTGCTACCATATTGGGGTGTTCACTTGATTCAACTGCTATAATTGCTCTCCCTAACCTGGATATATAATTTCTTGGCAGACTAGTTGCATTATCTGATATGCCCCCAGATGACGTTTATCTGTATGCTTCTCACCCTAGGACGATGAATCTATCTTCTCTGAGTGCTGTTTGTGAAACAAAGGATAAAAATAGTGTTGCTTGGATCATAACCGTCTTATTCTACCTATATGCTCAGTTTCTACTCATTCTTATTCTACCTATATGCTCAGTTTCTACTAGTTTCTACTCATGGAGATGCTAACATAAGGATTGTGAGTATTTTGGAATAAGTGGAGATTAGAGGTAATCTTATGCCTGTCATTCTTGTTGAGACTATCATTGGGTTAGACAATTTTAAGACATAGAACCATCTTTCCAGCAACTTGCTTCTCTTTCAGGTATGTAACCATAATTTTTTTTCTTTTTTCTTTTCTTCTTTTTTTTTGTTATTTTTTCCTAAGCCGCCCTTTTCGAGTTTTTACCTTAGCAAGCTTGCCTTAACTTTTGCTTAAGCCGCCCTTTTGGGTTTTCAACTTACCAGGCTTTATTTTTGCCCAAGCTGCCTTTTTCGGCTTTTCAACTTAGTAATTTTATTATTTCATATTATATATTTTTTTCTCTCTTTTTTATTTATATTTTCTTTTTTTCTTTTTAGATTTAGTTATAAAAGAATTTGAGTTTACTTAATGCTCCTGCTAATTTCCTGACCTATCAACCTCATCAGTTACAGTCTCATCCTTTGATAATGAAGAGCATACATACTACTGACCAATGGGTTAACAGGATGAAAAACATTGCAGATTCTGAGATCACATGGACCTGCCCTCGGTGGAGATTGAAGTTTATAACCATTGACTTATATGACCACTGTGTTCTTATTCCTGGGCTATGTTTCTCCACTTTTTTTCCCCTTCTCGCTTATACTGTCAATACGGACATCCTGAATTCATTATCACTATTCTCACTGACTTTAAAAGCTTTCCTTTGAGACAACATTTTCTAGACAAGGTGAAGAATTTGTCGCCTTGAAGGACCCTTGAACGTAATCTGAACCCAAATTCTGATGTGGCCACTGATGACACCTACAAGGCTTGGGTTGTTATATAGATTACTGAACCACCAGGATTTTCTAGGAACAAGAGAGCTCAAATACTACAGGATGAGTCACAAAAGAAGAAACAAAAGATATAGCTAAAAATGGTCTCATAGTTCTAGTTTTTAGGCTTGTATATTATGTTTTCCTTTAAGTACTTATACCTTATAATAAAGATAGAACATGAAATTTTAAAATAGAAATTTCATTTCAATTCCATTAATTAATTAGGGCCAAAATGAGTATATTTGTCACATCATATGACATAACTCTTGTTATCAGCTAGTCCTTTCGAATTTTCTAATTGAATATTTTTCTCTCCCATTTTTTATTTCCCTAATTTTTGCCTGACTGGCCCTTTGCGGGTTTTCTAATCATCGGGACCACTTTTTATTTATTCCTAATTTTTTCCTGCCAGCCTTTTATGGGTTTTCTGAACATCGGGAATGTCCTAACTTTTACTTGACTAGCCTTTTCTAGTTTTCTAGCTAGCAGACTTTTATTTCATTATACTATTATTTTTTTATTGTATTTATTTACAGGTAGTATTTCTTAAGACGGTCCAGGTTAACTGGCTCTATGAATTCATTTCCTTCAAGCTCCGATAACTTTGCAGCTCCTTTAGGCAGAACCACTTTGACTAAATATGGTCCTTCCCAATTCGGTCTAACTTTCCTCTTGGATCAAACACTATTGCCCTTGACTGTTTTAAAGCCATATCCCCAGCCTTTATTTTTCCTGGCCTAACCTTCTTGTTGAATGACCTTGCTATCCTTTTCTGATAAATCTGAGTGTGAAATAAAGCGTCCATCCTTTTCTCATCCAGAGGTATAAAATGATCATATATTTTTTGTGCCCATTCACTCTCAGGAGTTTTAGCTTCCATCACTACTCTCAAAGACTTGATCTCAGTTTCTATAGGCAGGGCTACTTCACATCCATACACTAATGAAAATGGTGTTTATGAAAATGGTGTTTGACCTGTAGCAGTTCGTGCTGTAGTTCTATTTCCCCATAAAGCAAAAGAAAGATATTTAGACCAGTCTTTGTATATTTTAACCATCTTAAAGAGGATTTTCTTGACATTTTTATTAGCTGCTTCAATTGTCCCATTAGCTTGGGGTCGACAAGTCGAAGACTTATGATGCTCAATCTTATACTTCTATAACAACTCTATTATTTTTGCTTGAAACTAAACATCATTATCTATCACAATATGATGCAGGACCCCGTATCTGCAGATGAGATTCTTTTCAATAAACCTTGCCATCTGTTTTGCTTTCAGAGTACCAAAGGATTCAGCTTCTACCCATCTGGAAAAGTAGTCAATTGCCACCACTATATATTTATGCCCATTCGATGCTGTCGGACGTATTTCTCCAATGATGTCTATTCCTTACGCTACAAAGGGCCAAGGGGATGATAAGTTATTCAGTACCGTACGAGGGAAATGATTAAGATTCCCATGTGTTTGACACTGGTGACACTGTCTCACTATTTGAATACAATCCCTTTCCATACTCATCCAGTAATACCCTTGCCTAACTATTTTCTTTGCCAAGATTACCCCATTCATATGAGACCCACAAACCCCTGGATGAATCTAGTTCATTACTTCTTCAACTTCGTCTTTCTTGAGGTATCGTAACTATGTCCCATTTGACATTCTCTTGTATAATACACCATCATGAATTACATAATTGTGTGCAAGAACATGAAGAGCATATTTTTCTTTTGAAGTTGCTTCATCTTGGTATTTTCTTTCTTCAATAAATTTCTGGATATCATAAAACCATGGTTTCTCTTCAAGTCCTATCTGAATACCTGTAGCTTGCTCACCACCATAACATGGTGCTTTTGCCTTCACAATTACCAAAGGCTTCATTGTTAACCTAGTCGGATTATCCCACATCGAAGAGAGTGTTGCCAATGCATCTGCCATTTGATTTTCATCTCTTGATAAGTGAATAAAGAGACATTTAGCAAAGTTTTTCATTAAAGCTTTTAAATAGCAAATGCAAGGCTTTAATTTTTCCTCCTTCACTTCCCATTCCTCATTAGCTTGACTGACAACCAACATTGAGTCCCCATAGACCAACAATTCCTTAGCTCTAGCTACTAGAGCTACTCCTATTCCATAGATACATGCCTCATGCTCAGCCATATTGTTTGCCACTTTAAAATCTAATTTCTTGGCCATTGGTATGGTTTCCCCTTCTGGCGTAACTAGAATTATTCCTAACCCAGCTCCTTTATTATTTACAGCTACCTTAAAGTAAAGCTTCGATTCTCGGCATTCTATCACTACTAAGTTCCCATATGAAAACTCTAAATTCCATTGTTCATTACCTTCAAGTACATTATGAGCTAAGAACTCCACTATTGCCCTTCCCTTGATAACCTTCATAGTGATGTACTCTATATCAAACTCAGTTAAAAGCACTAGCCATCGAGACATTCTCCTAGTTAAAGCAGGTGCTTGAAACAAGTATTTTAAAGGATATATCTTTGAAACAGCTTGTATTTTATACAACTAGAAGTAATGTCTTAACTTTCTTGTGGCCCATATCATAATCAAACATGTCTTTTCTACCAAATCGTACTTCTTTTCATATGGCAGAAACTTTTTGCTGAGATAATACACTGCATGCCCTATCCCTTATGGTCCCTCTTATGCTAGCACTGCCCCCATTACTTTTTCTTCTAAAGCCAAGTATAAAATCAATGATTTACCTTGTCTAGGTGGTTTTAAAATAGGTGGATTAGTCATAAGGTCACAAACGCTAGTAAGCTTTGTGATAAACCTACTAATGTACTGCAGCTTCCCAATGAACCTACGTACTTTTTTCTCAGTTTTTGGTACTGGCATCTCTTGAATAGCCTTAATTTTTTTTGGATCTACATCTATTCCTCTATCACTATCTATATGCTCTAGCAGCTTGCCTGAAGTTACCCCAAAGACACATTTCTTCAGATTAAGCCTTAGATTGTACCTCTTAGTTCTGGCTAGAAATTTATCTAAAGCTTCAAAGTGTCCCTCTCTTATTTCTAATTTGACCATCATATCATCCACGCATACCTCCACCTCTTTATGCATCATGTCATGAAACAAAGTGGTTGCTACTCTCTGATAAGTAGCTCCCAAATTCTTTAATCTGAAAGGCATCACCTTGTAATAATATGTCTCCTATTCTATGATGAAAGCAGTTTTGATCTTATCTATTACTGTCATCATTATCTAGTTGTAACCTGAGAATCCATCCATAAAAGAGTACATTGCACTGGATGCTACACTATCTACAATCATATCAATGTGGGGTAAAGGAAAGTCATCTTTTGGATATGCTTTATTTAAATCTCTAAAGTCCACACACATTCGAACCCTTCAATTTTTTTCAAGGATCAGTACTATATTTGTTAACCATTGAGGGTAGTCTACTATCTCTAGAAAGTTAGCTTGGATTTACTTAGTAATTTCTTCTTTTATCTTTTCTGTCTATTCTGGTCTTAAACATTGAAGTTTTTGCTTAACCGATTTAACTTTTAAATATTTTGGAATGTGATGTTCTGCAATATCTCTATCTAAACCTGGCATATCTTTATAGGACCAAGCAAATACTGCCTTTCTTTTTATTAATATTCTCTCTAGATTTTCCCTCTCTTTAGGAGTTAAGTCATAGGATATAGAAATGCTCTTAGGTTGTTCATTTGTGCCCAAGTTTAATGAATCTAATTGAATGGAATTAATGTCAAACATGCATGGACGATCAAAATTATAATGCATAGAACTATCAGGATGCACATCACACAAGTAAGCCAAACCAAAGTTCATATCATTTACCACAAGAAAAACAAAGTTTTTGTCCTCAAAAAGACCTGACGTTATTACATTAGTTTCTTCATAAAAAACATCACTAAAGCTATTACTAATGATGGTAGCTAAATCTTATAGTGGCTCTTTTTTAGGTGGCAGACATAGCAGTTCCTCGGCAGCTACATCTCCTATCCTTTTGGCTACTTGCTTCATGACAGCCTCTTTGTTGTCTTTCACCAAGTTCTCAACAATCTGCTCCTTGAAGATCTCAAACCTATGAACATCCACACCAGCAACATTGACAGGTTCTTTTGCACCAAGATAGAACTTTCCTTTTCCTTCCTTGACAAAGTTCTCACTCAATGGCCCCACTCTTTCCAAGAACTTCTTCTTTTTCCCTCTTGCCTTTTTCCTTGCTCTTTTACTACTCATCCCTGTTTCGGTGTAGCCCAATCCTATTGTATCATCTTGGCTTTTAAAATCTGAAAGTTCTGGGCTTCCCTGTTCATTCTTTCCCAGTCCCTATCCAGGCTGATAATTCATCTTCTTGATCATTCTTGCAACCCTCAGATCCATCTCGGTTCCATTAAATATCCTAGCTACTTGAAAACTAGGAGGAGCAATTACTTGTTTCTGAGTATTGAATATTGTTGTCACTGATTTATTCATGCTAGCATCAATAGTCACAACTTCTCCTTCATAAGGGAATTTTATCTTCTGGTGCACGGTTGAGGATACTCCTCCCAAGATATGAAACCACGGTCTTCCCAAAAGCAAGGCATAGGTAATAGGGATGTCTAGTACAATAAACTCCACAAATGACTTTACAGGCCCAGTTTTTACAAGAGCTTCAAATGTCCAATCTACACTTCTTGTGTTGTCATCATAAGCCCTAATTATAAGGTTTGAATTTGTCAGGTCATCCACTTTTAAACTTAGATTAGATAGGATTTGTAATGGATAAACATTTATTGCTGAACCATCATCCACCATCACATAATTAGTCTTTTTCCCTCTTACTTTAGCTGGGATAAATAGGGCTTTGTTATGATTCCTTCCTTCTAAATGCAAATCCCTATCTGAGAATGTAATTACACCGTGCTTCTTTTCTATTACTTTGGTGACCATAGCCTCTGGTGTAGCAGCGGTTTCAATGCTCATTTTTGCTAAAGCTTTGACAAGAGCTTTTCTATGGTTGTTGGAATGCATTGACAACTCCCAAATGCTTACATTCACCTTTGCCTTCTTAAGCTGCTCAAGAATCAAATCATCCTTCTGCTCATCTTTCTCTTCCTCTTCATTTTCTTCCTCTTTCTCTACTGCTTTCTCTATTTTCTTTTCAACTAGTTTGTAGTTTTGGCCTCTCTTAGTAACATGGTTCAGTTCTGGGTCATCAGTCTATACATTATAACTTTTGGTATCTTCATTAGAACTATACCAGATGTCAATTGTGCCAATGATTCCATCTCTCTTTCCATCTTTCCATACCTCAACCATGTATGTTTCCTTCTTTCCCAATTTCTCAATATCAAACTTGCTGAACTGTTGACCCAACAAATCTTCAACTCCTTATTGTGACTGCTCAAGAGCCAAAGGTTCTTTACCCATTTCATTTAGTGAATCCTCACCATCAAACTCTACACCCTATCCTTCGAGCATGATCGACTCAATGGGTATGTCAAAAGAAGGCAGTTTTGAGTAGAATACTTTGTACTCAAATTTACACGAAGGCTGGCCCAATAAATCTTCAACTCCCCTTTGTGGCTATTCAGAAATCAAAGGTTCTTTACCCTTTTGAGTCAATGAATCCTCATCATCAAACTCTTCAACCCATCCTCTAAGCATGAATGACTCAATGGGTATGTCAAAAGAAGGCAGTTTAGAGTAAAATACTTTGTAGACAAATTTACTCGAAGGCTGGCGCAGTAAATCTTTAATTCCTCTTTGTGGTTATTCAGGAGCCAAAGGTTTCTCAACTTTCTCCTTACTAATAGGGGCATCATGAGATTCCTCGTCAATTTAAGGATTTATGTTCTCAAAAGAGCTTATCACTTCTTCCTTACTAACTCCTGAATTAATCATCATGGTGGCTAGGGGTAGAACATTTCAGTAGTTCAGGAAAGGATTATTTTTGGTGCTTGGGTTCGGATTTGATTTTTTGGGATTTGTGATTTTTCCAAAGTCTATCAAGTTTTGGATTTCATATTTTAGGCGGATGCAAGTGTTTGTGAAATAACCAATAACTTGGTGAAATTTGCAGTAACTGTTTGGATCATAGCCTGGAATATTTGGGTTTGGTAGTTTAGAAAAGGTTAAAGGTCGAAGCAGGCCTTTTTGTATCAGGTGGTCTAAGACTTTGGAAAGGGGTTGGTTGAAATTTGAGAATCTCCTTGGTTGTTGGACTGCATGCACTTCCACAGCTCAACTAGTACTTCCTTGTTGTGTGCCCCCAGTGGGATAGTTCCTTACCCCTGTGCTTCTAGAGCTTTTCTTTTTTTCGTTCTCAATCTCCTCAGCTTGCAAACTGTCGTCATAAAGGTCCATAAAAGTTTTTATGTTCATCATTTACAACGTTTCAACCAGATTAGGTGACACATTATGAACAATCATCCTAACCTGATCCTTCTCAGCTAATTTATTTTTCATCAATCCTGCTTTGTTCATAAATCTAGTCAAGAAATCAGAAAATGACTCATTAGGTTTTTGCTTAGTCAGTTCTAAATCCCTGATAGATACTTCCAGCTTGGTATTATAATCATATTGCTTTAAGAAAGTAGTACACAGTTCTCTCCAATTAGCCCGGACAGATTTCTCTAAACCATGATACCAATTCATAACTATACCCTCCAAGGATAATACAAACAACTTTGTAACTACTGCTAACAGAGCTTTAGTGGTGCTCATAGTAATTGTGTATTGGCTGAGATGAATCCTTAGATCTCTAGTACCATCAAATTTCTATAGTTGAGGCATTTTAAATTTGTCAAGCAATTTATCCCCTTCAACTTACAACATATCATCAAAATCAAATGAGTAACCCATGCCCTGCCCTCTTATCAACTTTTCCATCTTGGACATTTTCTGAGTTAGTGCTTACATCTGCTTGGATTCATGGTCTTGTACTAATTCAAGTGATTGCTTCTTTGCCTTCTCTATTATGTAATTCTCAACATCTTCAAGTTTTACTTCAGTAACAGGCACATTTCTAACAGTAGGTTGACCTTCAGCATTATCAATTAGAGTAGCAGCAAGTGGACCATTCATAACAGGTGGAATAGCTAAAACAGGAGGTATGGCAGCAGGAACAGGTGCAGCTGTAAGTGGAATTACAGGTGGTGGTGCTAATCCAGCTAAGGCTTGTCTCAGTTAATCTTGCATCATGGCTCTTATGTCATCTATCAATGCTCCTTTGATGTCTTCCAAATCTTAATTTTCTCTTTGTTTCGGTTCTATTTGTTCTACTTGACTAGTTGGAGCTTGTGCAGCTTCTAGGTAGAGCGTGTTGATAGGACTCTTTTCTAAACTAATAAGAATCTCCTTAGTTATGGATTATGGACTCGAATCAGTTCTCACTAATCTGCCACCTTTCCTTTCCCAAACACAGGAAGATCTGGATGAATCTATGATGGCTGTAAATAAGGTGTTAGTATGATACATGAACTATATGTATGCATGTATGTATGTATGATGCACATGTTATGCAACAAGTAGCAAATAACAAATCAAGTCAAGTAACAAGTCAAATGTATAATATACATCATTCCAACCTTATTCCTCCTGCACACATATTTAATGGTGAGTCTCTTTCCTAGGATTTTGGGTTTTGGCCTTTAATATCAATAGGGGATATAAAGAACCGACGCGTATGCCAAAACTCTCAAAGCAATAAAAGCATAGAAATAATATTTCTAGGTATAAACGCTTAACTCAATCTTTATTAGCCCAAATGGGCTTTTAAAGTATGGGCCTGGGCTTTTATAGATAGAAATACCTCATAGCAATAATCATAAGTAATTTGGGTAGATCCTAGGGGAAGTTACTAGGCCACTACACGTGCTCAGTCCGGTGGAAAAGTTAAGGACCTCTTAGCATGCCCTCCTTTAAGACTTGAGTTATAGGCCAAGGTCAGTGGGGTCTGGTATCCTTTACAAACTTGAGAGAAGACTACCCCCCCCCCCCTTTAAGACTTGGATCACAGACTCTAATCAGATAAGCCCGGTAACCTCTCTTGAACTGAGTTAAGGCTAAGAGTGATGGTTAGCCAATTTACAATCCCAGGAAGCTAGTGGAATCAAGGGACTATAAAACCAACACCATTGACTAGTAGGGACATGTAAAAATGAATGCAAGAATAAAATAATAATTAATAAAATAATTCTAAAGAACACAAGCAGAATCAGTATCTCTTACCCCCAGTGGAGTCGCCACTGTAGACGACGGGGTTTACAGCGCGTCTAAGATTTTAGCAACTGTGACACTATTTAAGCTCGAGGCTCTAAGAAACACACTACTATATCATAAAGATATAGCGCAGAGATGAGGAGTCGCTGCCTAAGGTAATAATTGGGACAAAGTGAAGGTAGTGGTAACTCGATTCTCTAAAAGAAGTTAGCACCATAACCAGGAAATTCTAGGAATGGAGTACAAACTTCTTTTAGTCTCGTGTTCTTTAAAATTAGTTTATGAATTACTATCTTATTTCCTAATTACATGCAATTTCATTAAACCCCATTTGAATATCCATCTAACCCTAAGGCAACCAATCCATGAAAAAACACATAAAAATGCATTCACGGCGTAACGTCCCTAAATCTAAACTACATTTGATTTAATTTTGAAGTTAGCTAAATCTACATATTTTATTTACAAAATGTAATGGAACTAAAGGTGAGCCTATATTTTAATTACATTAATGAGTTTAAATCTATTATTTTTAATTCTAAGAAAAATGAGCTTAAGTCTACTATTTTAAGGAAATGGATTTGATTGAGCTTAAATTAATGGGCTTAATTCTAATTAATTTTAAAATTAAATGAAGTGATCCTAAATCTATTCATTTTTAAAAGAAATGATTTAATCGGCTGGGCTAGGTCTAAATTTAACTGAAAGTGAGCCTAAATCTAATTAGCCTAAATGAGTCTAAATTAATGTTAAAGTTAAATAAAATTTAAAACCAATTTTAAAAGCCTATTAATTAATTATGTTAATCCTAACGTGGGCTTGTGACCCATAACGAATAAAAATACAAACAAGTCCAAATAAATAAAATAAACAAATAACATATCAAACATAATGTGATTTCTAACCCTAAATTTATTTTCATGTAACCTAAAATTAATCTAAAGCCACCATTGATTTTAACTAAGGTTTACCAAATAAACCCTAATTTACTAATTGTTTTTAAAGTACAGAGAATTACAATTCCACTATTTTTCCTCTACTGGGACTATTACAAATCCAACGTATAAATTAATTAATTACATGTCCAATAATTCAAATAAATAAACAAAACACACATAATACAAAAATGATAATAAAAATGAAACTTAATATGAAATAACTACATAATTAAAATCCATGGCATTCCATGAATCTTCACGAGTATTTTGTCAACTACATCTTCTCCGAGGTATTTATCTCCATGGTCAGGAAAGGAAAAGAAAACACAGAGAAAACAATAAAAGTGATTAAAATAACAAATAAAGGAAATAAAAAATAAAATAAAATAAAGAATAATAAAATAGAGAAGAAGAAGAATTAAAACAAAATAAAAGAAAAGAAAATAAACAAAGAAGAAGAAGGAGTGAGATGTAATGTATATGCCGTTTGATTACTCCTCATAGTGGATTTAGTCACCATTTTGATATAGAATCCGTAGAATTTTTAATTCTTTTCTCAGGGCTTTCTGCATGTTTAAAAGAAAGTAAAGAAATTTTTTTTTCTTGCAAAGCTTTTAGTGAGTTCTTCTCTCAATTTTTTTTGCGTTCTCTCTTTTTTCTGCGTTCTAAAATGCCCCCCCCCCCCCCCCCCCCCCCCTTCTCTTTTTATGAAAACCCGTTCCTTTTCTTAAATCATCTCAATCCTGCAGGTTAGGTTGTTCCAGGGGAGGATAAATTCCTCTCATTATCTCTAAAAACCAACAAGATAAAATCTTTTATTTAAATTTAAAATATATCCCGACTGAATAAAAATATTAATTAAGCTTATTTATCTTTTTTTTTATAATTAATTTCTAACCAATGAGAATTTAAAGAAATAATTTCAAAAATTAAAAAAATGAGTGACAGAGTCCGATCGGAGGTGTGCAATTCCGACCGAAATTGTGCATTTTCAATCGAAATTTCATATTTCTGATTGGAATTGTGGAATTCCATATGATCGGAATTGTGGAATTTTGATCAGAATTCTATAATTCTGATCGGAAATATGGAATTTCGATTAGAATTACATAACTCTGATACGAAATTTGCACCCCAACCCACCTTTTCAACTTTCTTTATTTAAAAATTGACCCACAAAATTAATTGAAAATGTTGTAATTGAGTCCTTTAAAACCTTGCAATTTAGCCCTGAAATTCAAAATTCTAAGGATATATTTACAACGAATTATCATCATTGGATCATTTGTCGCATCTGCACTGCTATCCCAAAATTGGGTGTTTACAGTTATCAATCAAGAAATGTTACAATTAATTTCTGAAGAAGAAAAAATTTATTATAGTTCAAATTTAACATGTAAAATTTTAAGTGGTTGTGAAAAATTATAGGTTCTTTATCCAATTGAGTTTTTAAATGCATTAAATTTTAATGATTTCCCACAATATGAGTTATTGAAAAAAATATTCCTATTATGTTGCTTGGTAATATTAATCCCAGTGTTGGATTGTGCAATGGGACATGATTGATGATAACTGAATTAGGTTCAAAAGACATGGAAGCGATTATTTTAACTAGTTCTTATAGTGGTGAAAAGGTATTCATACCTCGTATTATCCTTTCATATCACGATAAACAAATGGCCATTTATACTAAAAAGGAGGAAATTTCCAATAAGAGTTTGTTATTGTATAACAATAAATAAAAGTCATGGACAAACATTCGAACAAGTAGGGTTATATTTACATGATCATGTTTTTTCCCATGATCAGTTGCATGTTGCACTCCCTAGAGTTCCTTCATACAGAGGAATAAAGATATTAATAAATTAAAAAAATTCCAATGATATCCAAAATATACAAAAAATATTGTTTATTATGAAATTTTTAATGATCTTGCTTTGCATGATGAATTATGTGTTGAGTAATTAGTTCATATATTATTAATTATTTCTATTCTGATAGATTTATTTGTATGCCAGTGTAATGACCATTTAAATACAATGTCATACACATTGTTTTATGAGATTATCAATGCCGTTAAAAATATCCAGATCAAAGCTAGAATTGTTAAAATTTGGAAATTTGCAAATATCAACAATGCTGATAAAATTTATAGCTTGGAATTTTTTATGTTAGATGAAAAGGTAAGCAAAATATTTCTCTATGCTATTCATTTTATTTATTTATTATCTAATTAACTGTTTGTTAATAATTAAAAGGCTAACACAATACAAGGAACAATTCTGAAAAAATCAATTGAGCACTTTAAACATATGTTAGTTGAGGGAAAAAGTTTACCATTTTTCTATTTTTATAAGGGTAAAGGTACAAAAATACCCTTAATGTATATGCCCAGGAGTGGATTAGCCCTAAAAGAATTTTCGGTCTCATTTTCACATAGGATTTTAAAATAATGTGTTTTTGGGCCCCTTACTTCACAGAGCCCAGCTAACCCATCTACTGTCGTTATGAAGGTGGATGACGTGGACAATATTGGGACCCACAAAAGCTTTGCTGGACGCTGGAGGGAAGTTTTGCCGCCTTTAATACCTAATGAATGTTGTCTTTACCGCCCAATGAATGTGGCCTTTACCACCCAATGAACGTTGCCTTTACCGCCCATCTCCCCATACCACTTCAGTAAAGGAAAAAAACCCACAGCTAACCTAATAACTCAACCAAAATGAGGAAAAGAACAGAGGAAATGTCACTTTCTATACCCCATCCCATCTACTTGCTGTAAATGAAACCATAGAAGACCAAATATTTACAAGAGAAGCCAGTAAAATGAAGTGATTGAAGCCAAGATCAAGGGTGTTGTAGCACAAAGGTTATGAAAGTACATGCACAAAGGTTGGGAAAGTAGAATATTTTAAATGAAAGGTAAGTGAAGTGGGGTGGTTGCTTTTTATTTGAAAGTGTAAAAATAGGATTTAGTAATGCTTTTTTGTCGTTTTATGCATGATATTTTAATTGTTTGCATGTGTTTTACACTTACAATATGTGGTCCTCTTGCATGTCATTAGCTTTGATAATAATAAACAATTTTATTGAAAATAGTTGAGTCAAATAAAGTGATTAGTTTATTTGAAAGCATGATCTTTTGCTAATATGTGTTTTTTTTTAATGAATGTAGAATGACATCAGTTGTTAATTTGTTATTTAATTATGGTGGAAATTAGGAATTTGATGGTAAGGAATTGGCATATGTAGGTGCTGAGGTAGAAGTTGTCTATGAATTTGATCCCGATTACCTTTGTTACATAGATATAGAACACAAATACTAAAAAAAGTTAGGATTTCCAAATGTTAAAACGGTATTTGTAAGGGAACCGGGGAAAAGTCTTAAAAATGGTCTCTTTTTGGTACATGATGATGCTAGTATTAGGAGAATTTTAAATCACATTAACAAAAATTTGTGGGTTAGTTAGATTAAATTCTATGCAGACCATGAGGTAGACACTCTTTTATTTGAGCCTATGAAACTGCCTATTGAGTATAATACCACCAATAAGTTTAATGAACAAATTGAGCCTAGTGGTGTTGGTCAAAACAGTGGTCAAAATAGTCAATCCCATGACACTCCTACAAAACACAATCAATTTAATATACAAAGTGAGAATGTAGGTGCTAGTGAACCTGAACCAGACAATTTTGACCACAACACTACATATAAGGGGTCCAAGTGGGTATGTAAATTAAGAGGGTGCTGAAGATGAATTAGAATCATATGAGAGTGAATTTGAAAATGAAAGTGAGGAAGAAAGAGAGTTAGAAAGGACTACCCCACGTCAAGAAAGAGTTAGATATGATCCAGCTGATGGCAAGGGTTATTTCATCCTAAGAATGACCTATATGCTAATGCAATTGAGGCTAGGGAAGCCATATCAAAATGTGATGTGTCATTTGTCTACAAGTTAAATCTAAATCCTAATGAGCCATTCAGAATAAGAGCTAGGTGTATGAATCAATCCTCTTGTCCTTTTAGGCTACTGATTTTAAAAGATGGGCAAAATATTAGATTGGCTATAAAGACATTAGTTGACACACACGAGTGCTTTAGGCATTACTCCCTTCTTAGTTGCACTTCTGCCTATCTAGCTAAATACTTCAAAGATAAAATATATAAAAACCCTAAATATAAGGTAGCAGATATGAAACTTGATGCTGAAAAGCTTTTGAAGGTTAGTGTTAGCTTAACAAAATGCAAGAGGGCTAAAAGATCAATAATACAAGAACTAGATGGAAGCTTTAGAGTGGAATTTGGGTATTTAGAGGCTCATGCAGCTGCAATTAAAAGAACAAATTCAGGCAGCAAGGCAGAAATAGAACTTTGTAAAGATGCTTTAAGAGAAGAAGGGAAAGGGTTTTTAAAAGGATGTTTGTGTGCTTTGAGACTTGCAGAAGTGGATGGAAGGCAGGTTGTAGACCTTTCATTGGTCTAGATGGAACCTTTCTGAAAGGGGTTTGCAAAGGCCAACTTCTAACAGCAGTTAAGGTAGATGGTGATAGGTAGGTGTTTCCTATCTGTTGGGCTGTGATTGATAAGGGAAATTGGAGGTGGTTTCTTCATTGGATGGTTCAAGAGCTTAACTTAGGTGATGGTGGTAGCCTAATAGTGGTATCTGATATGCAAAAGGTAAAATTTTTTTTGTGTTTCATTATTTTTCAAATAAGCTTAAAAATTTCTAACTATGTTCTTTTACTTCAGGGATTGATTGTAGCCCTGGAAATGGTTCTACCTAAAGCAGAACATTGTTAGTGTGCTAGGCACATTTATTCCAACTGGTCTAAAAAGTGGCATGGTGGTGAGATGAAAAAGAAATTCTTCAGTTGTGCTTGGAGTAGTTTTCTAGAAGAATTCGAAGATAACTTATCAAAGTTAGGAGAAATAAGCCAGAAAGCTACTAAGGTCTTACTTAAATACCCCCCCTAACACTTGGTGTAGGGCATCTTTGAACTCAATAAGTAAATGCCATATGGTTGACAACAACATTTTAGAGAGTTTTAATGGAACAATTGTCAAAGCAAGGTTCAAGCCAATTGTCTCAATGCTTGAAGACCTAAGGTTATAAGTTATGAACAAGATCAAAGATAACATGCATGCATCAGAAAAGTGGATAGATGAATGGAGCCCTTGGAGTATGGCTATATTTCAAGATAATAGAGATCATGCAACAGGCTGCCATATTATTTTCAATGGTGATGTTAGGTATGAAATAGGACAGGGACCTGATAAGCATACTGTGTTTCTTGAAAAAGGTTTATATACATGTAGATATTTTGAATTGATTGGGATACCCTGTGCACATTCGATGTGTGCATTATGGCATGCAAAGTGGATCCCCTGATAGTGATGTTTGATTGGTATCATAAGTCCAAGTTTATAGCAACATACAAAACTCTTATGCAACCTGTCATGGGGATAATGTTTATGAAGTGTGATGAATACCTGCCAATTAAGCCTCCTCCATTGGTTAAGCTAGCAGGTTGACTAAGGATAAAGAGAGTTAGAGGTGTAGAAGAGCAAGGTAGCAGTTCTAAGCTTTCGAAAAAAAGCACAAAATAGAGGTGTGGTTCCTGTCAACAAGAAGGTTACAATAGGAGGATATGTCCTAATAAAGGACAATAGGTAAATAATGTAATCAAATTTTTTTTAGTTGTTGTCATTGTTATTTTTTAATATTAGAGTTTATATTACACAATTTGTTTCACATTTGGCCTTTACATTTATGTTGGCTGCTTCAAGTAAGACTGGTAGTTCAAGATGCAGAGGTTAATCAGGCATAGGCAATCCAACACAGTCAAATGCACCTCCTTCTCAACCTCAAGCAGAAGCAATGCAGCCACCTGGAACTCAGTCATCTAAAAGTATGCCTACTTCTCAAACAAGTCATACCCATAACCTAAAACCACAGCAAGATAGTGTGGCATCTAATTATCAACATAGATGAGGCACTTCTGCAATAAGACAAAAAAGAAAAGGGAAATAACCAATAAGAAGCAATAGAGTACAAGGTCATGGGTGTTATGTGCACTTGAACACAGGGAGATCAATATATAATGTTAGTGTTTGTTGTCTTTGTTGCTTATTTGGCCATATTGTTTGAATTTGTGTATGCTGTTTGTTATAATGTCAGTATTTCTTTGTTATTTTAACCTGGTCAAGGTTCTGAAAGAGTTATGGATAAAGGAAATGGTTCAAGTGCTGCTGCTAGTAAAATGGATATTGACCCAGATATCAGGCTCCCCATTCCAAATGAGAGGGAACTTAGGAAGCAAAGAAGTTCAATTCACTTAGGTTTTTCAAGGACAATCAACTTTATAGATGATGGTAGCCAAGTCACTAAGGCTACTGACCTGCCTTATCAAGCTCCAGGCTTGCAGTGGAAAGGTGGTCCAGCAATTACATCAAGGCAGTTGTGAGACAAAGAGATTAACTACAACAATAGAAGACCAAAAATGCCAAAACAACATCTGCTTGAAACTGAATTAATTTTTTGTTCTTTTAAATTATTACTTGATGCTGTAATATTTTGTGGTGTTTATTACAATTTTGATATCTGTAACTCTATCTTAGGGAAATGCAAGTTCCATAGGAACTAGATGTAACACCCGTACCTTAACTATTTGTGTGTTTGCATTCATTATAAATATTGATTGAATTTATGTATAGGTTAGTATATTTGGATATGGTTATGGACACTTAAGTGTAAGTCAAGAGTTGCATATAATTAAGTTAGTGTGTTGAATCTAACTACGACTTGTACTCGATCAAAGAGCGAGAATTTTGATGAAACTCAAAATGAGTGAAATTTTGAGAATAAAAGAGATTATGAATAAAAATAAAGTGGAGAATGAGAATTAAAGAGTTTAGGATGATATAGACTCAATTAAAACAAATAGTCGTCCTAGAATGAACAATTTGAAGCTTAAAGGTTTATAAGAAGTTTAACCATTTCATTAAGAGTCAAAATGGATATTTTATACTTACATCTATCTGGAATTTTCTTTAGAGACGTGGTCATTTAAGTGGACAACCATATATGTAAAGAAAAGAAAAGAAAGGAAAGGAGAAAGGAGATTTGTTTAAGAAAAGAAGAAGAGAAGCTAGAAAACAACTTGATTCTTTAAGGGAGCTGATCTTTTA
>CATIWM010131762.1:0-12000 GCA_949671775.1 Mallotus repandus | reverse complement strand
TGAAAATTTCAAATTTTCTAGGTCTCAGGGTACTGTTCATGTTGCTGTTCCGGACCCAGGGTATTTTTATATTTTTAATAAATTCTATATATTATGTAGATTAAACTTCGTGAAGGAAGTTTATTGAAATTGTGTGTAGAGTTTTTATTATAAATTTTTGAATATTTACGTGAAAAATGAATTTTTGGAAAAATTAGTAATTTTTATATTTTAGTTGAAATTATTGCTAATTATTATGTTTTGGATAGTTTTTGAGTAATAAATAGTATTAAAATAATTTTTATGAATTATTTTCTATTTTTAGCTAATTATTAGTAAATTTCAGAAAATTGTTGGAATTTAGCAAATTATTTGATTTTAATTGAAATTATTGTTAATTATACAGTTTTAGATTATTTTTGATTAATAAAGGTATGAAAAATAATTTTTATAGTTATTTCCAATTAATTGTTAATTAGTGATAATTTTGGAAAAAATATATGGAAAATAAAATTATTTATTATTTTTAAGTTAAATGAGTATTTATTATTTTTATGATATTAATAAGTGATTTTAATAATTATTTACAATTTATGCTAATTTAATTGTAAAATGGAATTTTATTCCATTTTACAATTTTATTAGCAAAATATTATTAAAAAATAGAATTTTATCATTGGCTCTTGGTTGGGCGTGAATTGTAGTTCGGGGGCCCAACTCGAGATGTTGAGCTTTGAAATTTTGAAGTGTATTTTTGTGTAGGAATTACTCTACTTTTAGTAGAGAGATGTCCGTTTTATAAAGGAGACTGCCAAATTTTTTATAAATTTCTTGTAAAACGTGACATCGAGTCGGTCCTAAGTTTTGAGTCTTAGTCGAGTCGTTTCCTAGATCGAGTCATTTTTTAGAAATCTATAGCGCATAAAAATTAGGAATTTATTTCTAATTATTTATTTATTATTATTTTTCCTATAGCCACACCGAGAGCTAGGCCTCTAGGACAAGGCTAATCGAATTACTGCAGAGGAGCGCACACCAGCGAGTTATTATTACATGTATGTATTGCATGTAGAATATGTCATTGGTATCCATATTTCGAATAAATATGAATTTTATTAATTATTATGCTTTTATTGTATTAAATGTTATTTATTATTGTTCTCGAATATATATATGTTTTTATATATATTAATGTGTATATAAATTGTGATAAATGGATGCTATCATATTTTAATATGAATTTTGGAGGATAGCCGTAGAACGGGTTACCTAGTGGGTTACATTAGGATTGTTGCGCAACAATATGCTAGATGCTAGGCTATAAATTTTTATTGGTGTGAGATAATATGATTTATGATATGGAAAATTTATTATTGAGAATTGTGGAGTGAGAGTGGTGTGACTGCGGAAGCTAGATGGACCTGGGGTCTCAGGGCCAGTCATGCCGACAGTGAGACTGCTGTAACTTGATTGACCAGGGGTTTCAGGGCCGGTCAACTGTCAAATTGAATAAGAGAAATACTTTTGGATACAAGAAAGACTGTTGGCTAGTGAGACATAATATTTGAGGTTGCGGAAATTTTAGGGTTCTACTCCGATCCTCCACCTAAATCTTTCTGCATTTATTTGTTTTGATGTGAAATATGATTTTGAGCATCTATATGAATGCATGTAAATAAATATAAATATAAATATATATAAATATTATATTGATGTTTGGTTGCTTGTGTGCTTAGGTTGCATGTATATATATAATAATAATTCACTTAGTGAGGTCTGATCCCCCTTAATTATTTTTTTCAGGATTCTTCTAGTCAGATCTCGTATCGTAGTTCTCTTTGTCAGACTCTTTCTTCTCCGGTTGGTTTATATAAATTATAGATTATCCTTTCTTGTATTAATTAGATGCTGCAGTAGTAGTATGTATTTGTTGTAGTACGTTATAATGATTTTGACTGAGGTTATATACCAGTCTATTGTAAAATATTTTATTATGATATGATTGTGGAGAATTTTACTATATTATTAGAAGTTTTAATTATGAGGCATATTTGTGGTTATGTTTAGTGTGAGTTTTGTGTTTAAGGCTTGCTACGGGTTCCAAATTCGTGTGAATTCTCGTTCCCTAGTGCCAGTTATGACTCTCAAATTTTGGTCGTGACAATTATAGAATATAATTAATACATAATAAAATTAAAAAATTACTTGTGACAATTAAACTAGAAATAATAAAACCACCATAAAAAATAAATTGATTTATATTTTTTTATAAATTTGATTTATATTTTATTAATGTAAAAATTGAGAAGAAGCGTAATTTATAAACAAAAATAAAATGATAAAATAATAAAAAAATATGTATTTTTTAATAAAAAAAATTTACAAATTTTTATCCTTACCTCAACTAGATTAATAAGAGTATACATAAATTAGTTAATTATTAAAAGGGGTTAACAGTTACCCTTGACTGTTTAAAATTTGTCAAATAAGATTAAAGAGGGTTAGTCCACCTGTCTCTTTAATCTCCATTCAAATGCATAAGTACAGCGAATGGTGACTACAATAATTTTTTCAGTAATTAAAAAAAGGACCATATAGAAGTGTAGAGCTTCCCCACCAAAAAATAAAAAAACAAACAAACAAACAAAAATCAAAGAAACTATGTGTGCATGTAAGGCACCCATTTGCAATCTGCAGCTACCTTCGTCTCCAGCCGCACCAAACGCAAGAAACTCAAACACCACCAGGCGTTTAATCCTTTTCTCTCTTCCTCTATGTGCCACTTGTACTTGTACTACTTCCACTACTCTTGTTCTCACTCATTTTCCCGCAACTGTTCAAACTAATTCTGGTTTAGCTCTAGCCGTGGATAGCTATGACCCACTAAGCCAAGCTGAGAAAGATGCCAGCGCCAACAAATCTCGGAGAATATCTGAGGCTATTGAGTTGCTTGAGAAAGGGAGGCAGTTGCAGGCTCAAGGTGACTTCAACAATGCTCTTCTCTACTTCACTCGGGTTCGTTATCTATTCTCTTTCTCCCTTTTCCTTTCTTTTGTTTATTGTCCTGCAATTAAATGTTTATCGTGTCCATCTAGATTTTATGAAGTCAATACACAATATTAGTATTGAAATCAGGATTTTTTTTTTTTTTTTTTGTGTACCAAGTGATAGAATTGCATTTCAAGATTTGGATTGTACACTCAATTTCATTCCAGGTTGACATGTGGTTTCTGTCAAGTATCTATGTTGTGTTCTCAGTTTTATTAGGTCATTTTTATTGTGAAATTATTGTTTCATTATTTTCCAAGCAATCATTTGTGCTCCCAGATAAGTGTTTCAAATTCAACTTAATTGAAACCTCTTGCTGACCTTCCACAATCAGTGTCACCGACTCTCATTTGAAGTAAACTTTGGCAACTTTTCTCAATATGACAAATCCATTAGGAAAATCCTCATAGCAGGCACTGGATAGAATAACACCCTATTTATGGTTGCATGTAGATGAAGGATATGAACAGGAAAAGATTTGCTATAGCATAAATATGGATTCAAGCCGTAAATGTCCATGCTGTGGTAAAACAAAAGAGTGGTTCTGGTTCTGAGGTAAGTAAAACAGTGAGAGAAAGGGTCGTGCGTATCTGTGTGTTTGGTAGGATTTTGCTTAAAAATGTTGCCAACAACTAAATGCAAGAAGAGGTGAATAAGGATTCTGGATAACTATGGGGCTTAGGTTGTGCTTTAAGTAATGTTTTTCATCTTTAAGGGTTTCAGAATATTAAGTTTAGAATTGTTTTCATTGCTCATCTTGTTAATGAACTTCTGTTTACTTGTCAATTGAGAGAGAGAGAGCACAAAAAATGTTTTTCATTTGTTTCACTTTTCCTTTTTTGCCTGTGGAACTCATCTTGCAGTTTGCCAGGTTTTCACAAACTTATGAGATGATTCTTCATTTTCTTGACATTAACCCTTACGGCATCTACATGGCTGATGGAATTTGATTAACCACTTGATACTTCTATTGGAACAGACTTTCTAAAAGGCCAATATTTTTCAAGATAAGAACATAACAGTGGACCTTTAATTTACTTCACCATAAATTGAGCAAGGTAGAATTAAGGACAGTATGAGTACGATATTTGATCTTCAAGTTCTCATTTTGTTTGCAGTTTTGGTTATTCGTTATGGATCTTTAGAATATTTTTCAAGTATGATTATATAAATAATAAATTAAATTCGCTATTTCTAGTTATGAAGTTTCCTCCAACACTCAGTACAAAGTTATGAGGATATCAAATTTTTTGTAATATTGATAACTGATGATTTCATTAAATTTCTTATAGTGCACAGGGAATTTGTGCTCTGATTTTGCCACTTTGGACCAGATCCAGCAGTTGGGTGTTAGAGAACTCATATAAGGTGGCCTGGGACTGATAATATATCTAAGGGCCTGTGGTGCATCTACTTATGCATCTTTTGATTTGCAAAGATATCAGAATTCCAATTTGTAGCTACAAACATTCTGTAGTGTAAAGCTTTTAAATATGGATTTCAGCCATAAATGTGCATTCACAGATTATGTGTCTGAAAAGTGCATTCCTTGCATTCTCTAATAAACTTGTTTGCTAGTTTCCCTATTTAACGCACGTACATAAACTTTCAATGCTGTGCCAAGGGGGGGCATTTTCATTTGAACTTTCTCCCTATGGCTTTCTGGCATAATTGGATACTTATATAGCTGTATTTATCTGGTGATCAGATAATACATGTATTGTGTTCCTAGAATGAGTCTCTGAATTGCTTGCACATGGATGTTATAAAGGAAGAAAAAAGAAAATCATATACACTGCTTATCTTGATTCTAGTAGTTGCCTTAATTTTTTCAGTTTGGCTGTGTTTTTTTACAATTGGCAACTACTGTGGCCAATTAAGTGAGGGAATGCAGCAATTACAGATTAAGTGCACATGCTGAACCAATTGGCATACAGATATGTGTTACTGTGTTATAATACTGACAATACAAGTTACATTTTTTTTTCCTAAATTAATTTTTTATATATTCATCATCATTGCAAAGATCTGCAGAAATATCTTTTTGCCAATCTATCAGGCCACGTAGATGCTGCATCATAAATTATCAAATACCCCTATACTCTTCAATACATAACTGAAGTAGGTTCTACATCTTCGAATAATGTAGATATCGTCGACCATATGCAGATTACAGAACTCTGGAAAGAGCAAATCGGATATGACTTCAGCTGCATCAAAATTATTCATTTATCTCTACTTGTTTTTGTGATCTTGACAAGCACAATTGCTTTCTTCCACCATATATATTTTTTATAACATAGTTATTGGTTGCCACCACATTTTAAGATTCTCTGTGCTAGATACTTTATATCCATCATGGAGCAAAACTTGGTCTGCGATATTGCTAGCATCTTTTCCTTGATACAATGCATGCTTGTGTTTCATGTGCAAATCAGTTATTGTCTATTTATTATGAGTAATATTACTTCCATGTATTATTACAGGTGGTTGAAAACTACAAAGATTTTGCTTTCTCTGAATATGCTAGAGTAGGCAGGGCACTGGCCCTTTATGAGGTTGGAGACAAACAAGAAGCCATTGCTGAGATGGAGGATGTTTCCATATCTTTGAAGGGCTATCCTGGTATTTTCTAAATTTTTTTATTTCCAGGCTCCATGAGTTCATACCAGAATTTTGTTTATCTTATAAATATTATTTTATTGACACTTTTTATTTTTGGTAGTTCGTCATTTGATGTTCTCTCATTTAATCATATGTTCCTTGGTGTGGTTGACAGAAGTGCATGCAGCGCTTGCTGCTGCCTTATATGTGGATAAACATGCACCCCTGCTAGCTGAAAATCAGTTCACAATTGCTACTCTGCTTGATCCTCGTTACACAGACCTTGCATATGTTAAAGAAACTAAACATTGGCCTCCAAGTTTGGTCAGTTCCTTACAACGCTTCATCACTCTTTCCTAGAATTCTGAATAATATATAAGCCTTCTTAGAAAGGATCACTATCATGGCCACCTTGGGGATATATAGCTGCCCAGAAGAAAGCGTGCTTCACAAAGGAATTTGAAATCTGTCTTAAAACGCGATTATATTACTAACTTTTACTACCATTTTGTACTCCTAATCTTACCATTTTTTTTTTCTGGATTATTTTGCTTGTATCAAGATTAATGGTGTATGGTCTTGTCGGTCTATAAACTTAGACCACATAACTGTAAAGTGTTTTGAGTATAGCAGGTTAAACATAATGTTCAAGCTTATTTTCAAGATTCACTGCCCTTTTGGTTTGCGAGAGCATTTTTTCATTTTGAGCCCAGTCATTGCCTATGAGTAAACATAATTTAGTTTTTGTTTTATGCTGGATATTCTACTCATTGAATAAAATCGCACTGACTGCAAGCAACTTCTGGGGTTTTGGTGTTGTACTTCTATTCAATTAGTTTCTTTCCATGCCTAGAAACAACTTTGGGAAGGACCTTTCTGCAGTTGATGTATCTCTGGGGTAGCCCCACTGAGGTACCTTTCTGCATAGAAATGATTCTGCTGTTGTGGACTGCTGAAAGTGGAGACACCAACTTTTTGACATTTAATCTAGAAGAAGGGGATTTTGTTTGGTAATGTCGCACAGATACTGTGGAGGTGCAATAGTTTTCTCTTTCTTTCAGCATCTGCCCGGTAAAAAAGAAAGTGCCGTATCTCATGCTTGCTGATTTACTTGCCGAAAATGTGGACCTTTTCTTTTGGACCATTTTGGATGCTTAAAGTTTTCCTCCAGGTCCTGCTTTATTTTTATCGAAGGGCAGGGCAATTACCCTACGTTTTGATCCTGGATTCTTATTCTCATGGTCATAGTGGGTCCCCCTTGCCAAAGCAAGAACCGTAAGACTTGTCTGTTAAGCTGGTTTGGCGTGCCAAAAATGTGCTTTCAGACAGGAATTGCTACTTCTACCAACATTGTTTAGACAAACTAAAACTATGCCATACAACTGATGCGACTCGTTGAATACTGTTCAATCATATCTCCATAAAACTAAACTATGCCATACAAAAACTCGGTTTAATTCAAACATGAATTTAACATCACGAGTAAAAGAAATGCAGAAACCCCTTGGATATGTGTTTAGTTAAAAGATATAGCTAGCTAGAACGGAACAATTCATTATAGAGTAGGCTTTTTCCCCCTTCGAAACAAAATATATAGCAAAAATGGAACCATTTATTATAGAACCCCTGAAAAAAATAACCAGTAGAATACTCATGAATTCCTAAACTTGCAGGTAATTCGCAAATGCTGATTGAATTTAGGTAATATGTGTTAAATGGCACATACTCAGCTCATTGTGATAAGATTTTAAGTGATGAAGATTGATGATGAGCTGCTAAAATACATTACAGTTACAATTTTTGTTTTCTTTTATTGGAGAAGCCAGTACATCATCTATATATATAGCAAACAAGTGTCTCAAACAATATCCCATATGTTTTTGTGACCTAAATATTGTTTGGCTCTTCATTCCACTTGGATCTCAGAAGCTTAAGCAACATTCTTGCTCTTATTTTGGTCCTAACACTGCACTGGCTCTGCAAAAGCAATAGCAATTGGGTTAAAACTCCAGCACTTATCGCTTCTTCCCTTGCCTTTAAAGATTCACTACATATGATTATCAGTGACCTGACAGCACTTTCACTACCTTCATGATCAGATACTCTGAAAACCATCTTAACTAAAGCAGTAACACCATTAGGTTCATTTATCACAGCCTCTTTTGCGGTGTCTTGTTCTAAAAGAAGCTCAATTGCTGCAACTGCTCTTGGTGCCAAGTTTCTTTCGCATTTTTCAGAGTTAATAATATATGTTAAGAGTGCGTTCATTACACCTTCTTGAACCATATTATCTCTGTTTGATTCCAATGAGCATAATGCAGATATGGCTTTGATTCCAGCCTCAGCTGCCTCACAATTCTCTTCAACAAGATGATGTAGCCCTTGTAACAGTCTGGGATTTTTGCCAAGCATAGAGCATAGTTCTTTTGTAACTAGAGATGAAGCTATTGCTTCTATTAGATGACACAAACCTTCCTTGATCCTGCTAGTGCCATGCTCGAGCAAAACCTTGAAGGATTCCAACTTGGATTCTTCTTTTAGGATGTTCAAAGATTCATATTGGGTGAAAGGAAGCAATTTTAGAACGCAACAAAGTGCTTGTTCTGCGAACTTGATGCTTTCATGTGACATTTGAGAAACTACTTCTTGGAAAAGAAGTTCCAGCAACAAAGGCAAAAAGCCCAATCGGAGCAAATATAAAATTTTCGATGTTGATTCTTCTGATAGGGTTTGGATCCTTTGAAGTGATTGAAACTTCTTGTCCAAGGTAGACTCATGAGATTGAAGATGGAGTTTAAGTGCAGCTAAAGAGTCGTTGATGATTAATTGGTGATGATTATGATGAAATTGAGGATCCATTTGCAGCCACTCGTGGATCAAGTGCCGAAGAGTGTGATTAGGAACCATGGAAACGTCATGAAGCTTCTGCATTGTAACAGGGCACGTAAGATTACCCGTAGCAAGCCATTTTTCTATGCTGGATCTGTCGTAGGTTTGGCCAGTACAAAGAGTAACGGGATCTTTGAACAAGTCTAGACTGATTGGGCAAATGAACAAGTGGGGTATAGTCATTTCAGTTTCTTTCATGGAAGAAGACCACATAAATTCAAGAAGGAAAAAGGAAAAAAAAAAGACAAAAAAGTAGTGACAGTTCGGTTGATTGATGATGATGGTATTGGCTGAAAATTTCAGTATCAGAGAAGTGGGTGTCTTATAATATATTCATCTCTAAAAGTGCAGAGAGGTCATGAGCAGAAGATAATTTATCCCCCCACCGCTTATTTCAAGTGGTAAGGGAAACCATGATCTTTGTGCATGACTTTGATAAGTTCAGTAGTAAAATCGACTTTATTTAAAGGTAAAAGATTCAGATCCCTCTTTCATCACCTCCTTGATAAAAAAGAAAAGTTTATAATAATATATAAAGCAAGATTTTATGTGGCTGGTAAAAAAATTGTGAAAAGAAAATGACGAACCTTAAAGAGCACTCTTAAATTAAGGAATGGGAAGAATTAAGGTGAAAGTAGGCCTTTTTGCTTTTATCAGTTCAGATTCTTCGATGCTATAAGCAAATATTGAAATGTGGAACTCAGTTATAAGGGCATTAAAAAGAAAACATGCATAAAGATGAATAGAATCAAAGAAGAAACAATTGATGGAAAAAGTTTGAGTTGAAAAAAAAACAACAAAAAACAAAAAAAAAAGTTAACACTTAGTAAGCATAGCACCTATATATATATATATATAGAGAGAGAGAGAGAGAGAGAGAGAGAGAGAGAGAGAGGCAAAAGTGCAATCTTACTCGGAGGAATGAGCAGCATACAAACAGAAACAGGGAACAGTGGAAGAGGACCAAAAATGGGCCATAGCACAGGATCTGTAAGAGATTGTAGGAAATTAATAAATTTTTTTTTTACCAAAATAAATTTCTATTATAAGAAAATGGAAAAGGTTATAAGAAATTTCCAGGCAGGGCCATGAACCGTCTCATATGAATTGTGAGATCGATATGAATTTAAACTCATATATACCTTAGACACAGAAAAAAAAAAAAAAAAAAAAACCTCATATAAACTACTCCTTCGGTTTCATAATATTTGACAAAATTTTCTTTTCGGTTAATTGTAAAATTTTATCTACTTTCTATTTTAGAATGATAATTGATTAAATAAATATATGTAATATCCTTATTAAATACATAAATAATACCACTAGTATTTTTGACTTTAAATTTATATATTTAATAAATACGTTAAAGTTTCAATGTCATTTTATTTGAATATATTATTTTGATTATCATTATTTTTATATAATCATCAATTTACTCTTCTTTAAATGTGTGATTTTATCAATAACATTAAAAAAAATGTTATCTTGTAAAATATTTCACACTTAATAAAATAAAAAATATTAATAAAGATATTTTAATAATAAAATAATAAAAATACATAAAATAACTATAATTAACTAATTTTTTTAATTTGTATGTAAAAAAAACTTTATTAAATATTATGAGATGAATGGAGTATAGTTTAGTCAAAAAATTTTCTTTTAAACTCATATAAACCATACTTCAGTTAAAGATTTTTTTTTAAGGATTAGATGAAGTGATTAATTCAAATACCGTAAAAAGAGAAACAAAATGAACATCACATTTCATAATATAATATTTATATTTTTTACAATTTAATTTAATTGTGGGTACTTCTACCAAAAATTGAAACTCATATAAATCATAGCTCATGTACAAAGTATAATTGAGTCAAAGTTTTTTCTTTTCTATATTTTTAGTATTTTTAGTGCATAAAATTATATATATATATATATATATATATGTAGTTTTAGTCAATATAACTCAAGGATATTAAAAAAAAAAAAAAAAAAAAAGCTGAAAATGCAAATTATAATGTAGGAAAGCGATGAGGTGGGAAATGGTCCCCAAATTTGCTTTCTCTCACTTCCCTCTTAACCTTCTTAACCTTTTCCATTTGTATCTATCATCACTTGCGGTCAAACTGACCCACCTAAAGAAAATAATAATTGTTAATGTCTTTGAAGAAGTTTGAATCCACCCCACATCACACCACTACTTGATAATGATAAATGATGTTGGTCTTTGTTGGACTCTAGAAGAATAATTATTTCTTTGAACCGTCTCCTTTCTTTAAATTAATTATTTTTTTTAAATTAAAATATCATAAAACCTTATATCAATGAACTATATAATAAAAAATAACTGGCTCTTTTTAAATTGATAACAATAAAATTTAAATCATACACTTTATGATGTTCTTAAAAATGAGTTATTAGTTAACTATTTTTTTACTGGCTACATTAATTATTAATTAATTATATACAATACTGTTCAAATTTTATATAATAATAACTTATATTAATTATTTTTAAATATCTTATGGTATATTGTACAATAATTTTTATAAATGTAAATATCTATGGAAATTAATTTTTTATACCGTGTAAAATTTAAATTTAAAATGTTTTTTTTTCTCTCATTTGATTCTAGGTAATAATGACAACAGCAAGGAATCGCACCATATGTAATCAAGCAACAACTAATTAAGAAAAAAAGAAGAAAGAAACCAATTTACACTTCCTTTCGTTACCTTTTCGGAGCTAAAAAGTCATGCAAAATACAGAGGACATATTGGAGGGTTCTAAATGCCTCTATCTATTAGGCCTTTTTATTAAATTTATAAAAAGATGGCATCATTTGCTTATCTACATTCATTTCACTATGTTTGGATAGGCAGGTTTACGGCTTCCAGAATTTCCAAATCACTGTTCAGTCTAATAGGCAGCTCCAATCAGATAAGGCTTTTACCCACAATTACATGACCTAATTACTTTAAAAAAAAAATGGGATCTTTACTAAAATACCCAAAAACTCAAATCAACAACTAAAATATATCAACTTTTTTTTATTACTTTCATGCACCCAAAAGCAAAAAAAAAACTGTAGAATGTGTATTATATAAGCATGTTCATGGGTCTCGTGCACTTTCACTCACATAAATGACCAAACAAAAAACAAAATGCAAAAAAAAAAAAAAAAAACTATGTTCTCGCCCTCATGTCCGTACTCTCTCTTCCCTTCTTTCTCTACACATATTGTATTTCAATATAAAATGTCAAAAAAATTATGAAATAAAATCCGAAAAAATATATATTTGTTGATGCTTCATTAATATACAAAGATGAAAAAAATAAGAAAAATGAAAAAATAAAAATTTTGAAACAAGAGGGAAAAAAAGAGAAATAATAAATAATAAAGAGAAATTAAAAATGAAAAAGAAAGGAATGAGGAAAGAATAAAAATAAAAAAAGGAAGGAGGAAAGAATAAATATGAA